>JAFVLL020018241.1:0-10228 GCA_021397915.2 Tor tambroides | reverse complement strand
GTGTGTGTGTGTGTGTGTGTGTGTATATATATATATATATATATATATATATATAATTCAGATATTATAATTCAGATATGAGAACCATAGAAAAGGACCTATACATTGCCATTAGAGTAAAATGAATGATCCTTTATATACAGTATGTATGCATGCATGCATATATATATATATATATATGCAGATGTATATGTATGTGTGTGTGTGCGCGTGTATTTATGATGACAATATAATATAATATAATATAATAAACAAAAATTGCTTCGGCTCAGATACATTTTATCATTAACAGCTACACACACACACATACACACACACAAAAGTGGCAAAACAGAAATGATAATCATCTCGTTAGGAATTATGCACTGCTGAAATTTATATACAACTTCTACCCCCTCAAAACAGATTCCTTGTTAAAGTAAAATGATGTGTTATTACTAACAATACATCTTATTTGTGACCAGACTACAAAAGCTACAGCCAGCAGTGCAGCCCACCAATAACTTTCAGCAGTACAAATGACTAACAACCAACAACCTCCAGTTATAAGATCCCTTTATGTCCAAACGGGGCATAAGGTTTCTATCAGAAACTCGCCTTTCTCCAGTACGTCACCTTTACCTGCGGGACACTGGTGCTTTTCAGCACAGAGTACTATGGAATTGATTGCAGCATCTGAGCCGTGTTTTCACCACACATGCTTACCGCTCAAACATGATCTGCGAGGATGCGGCGCTGCGGTTTTATAGGTCAGCAGGCACGAGCGGCTTCTAACGGAGCTATTTTGAGTGATGATGGAGAAAGTTGCTGGCGTGGAGAGCCGTGATTTACTGGCTCGTCCGGTTCGGTAATGAGGAGTAATTCTGCCTTGACACCCCCCTCCCCTCCTCTCCGCTCCGCACCTCAACACCCACCCACCCACCCCCTTTTGATGAGCGGTGTCAGAGAAACAGCGGGACGGTCAGTGCTTCTTCACTATGTCTTCTGCAGGAAAGGAGAACCTGACACTTGTCTTATTAACCACAGGATCCAGCATGTATCTTCATTAATAGCCTATTAAAAGCGACAGGGAAAATATGAGAAACTGACCTCTTTTACACAATTTCCGTCAAAGGAATGGGGGAGAACTTGCATGATTTATGTTTCCAGGAGAAAAAAAAATAAGTTATTTAGCTGAAGTTCAAAGGCTAAATAAATCATCATTAGGCCGGCAAAGAAAAAAACACAACAAATCTTTAAGCTACCAAACGCGACCAAAGCAGAGTTCATCCCAAAAGGCATTCCGGATGAAACCAAACCATCATTTTCTGGACTAACTCATGACTCACGCTGGGCTAAAACCCACAATAGCCTCGAGGTCAGACAGGGAGTAAAACTAGTGTTCCAGAGCCCTTTTACCACACTTCACAAAACATTCAATACATCCTGCGGGAAGGGACGCTGGGAATTGAGGTACAGGTGATAAATGTCAGTGTACATTTATATAAAAGGATCTCCATGAATTCCCTTCATCTAGCGGCGTGGTGAATAAGAACGAATTAACCTCGATCACCTCGAATAACTTGAAATTGAATGCGTCTCTGCTGCTCCAACGCCTGAGGTTTTCAAACAGCAAACATCACAATGTAATCAGCCATTAGGACATACAAGCACAGAGCGCTTCGTGCAGGTCTATAACGTGACTCTATAGGGCATTAATTAATTTGAATTTAATTTAAGGTTATGCGCAGTGTAAACCGAAAAGACGGAAATCGAAGCGCAGAAAAAAGACTAAAAGCAGCGAATCAAAGCCATGTTGTCTTATTTCCAGTATTAGTTTGGTGTCCCTTCAGAGAATGAGTCAAATGCAATCTCACCCACACAGAGACCAGCACTGAATCGAAGAGGATGGCCTCTTTTCCTTCTTAAGTCTTAATTAGTTGTAGCAAAGCCAGATACACTCTGCTCCTTTGAACAGATTCACTCCAGAAGGAGTGAAAATCATCAAAGATGTAATTTTCCTCCATGTCAGTTTGGTGGAAGAACAAGAGAAAATCTTACCTCCTCTTTTGCCTCCAAATGATTTTCATTCAGTGTCCACACAGCCAGTTATTATCTTTATGACACCACTCCATCCAAACTCACACACCTCATGGATCTCTGCTCATTAACAATTCATTCATCGATTCGAAATTAAACATTGGGGCTTATTAGATCTACGTGAGAAAAAGTGTCATGCTTGTACTCATCTCCACTAGGAGAGGGCATATTGCTGTGAGAAAGGTCAAAGAAGGTCAGATTGCTGAGCTTGAAGACATTTTGGTTGACTAAACTGCAATGGAGGGCTCATGGTCCACAGTGGAGGAGCGGTGAAATATATATATAGCAGATGTATGGATGGACATGTAAATAAATAAATAAATAAATATTTCCCTCCTTGCAGTCTGTTTCAGTGGAGATGCACGTGAAATACCCTGGAGGTGAATCTTGACAGTGATGGTCTGCCACCTGAGTTTATTTGTAACATTACTTTACTTCAAAGGATCCTGCTGTTGGATATTGCCATTAAATTGGCTTTCCACTGGCTGATCTTATCATAGCAGTACACTCTTCAATCCATCAACCTTCACATCTGAAACATTTCAGGAGGTAAAATCTAGCGTTTGCTTTATGAAAAGGAATTTGAAGAGTGAAGTTCATGGAGCAAAGTTGGTGCTTTTCTTGGACTGACCTGCAAGCCATAGAGTATCCCAATTAATTATAATGCTGCTGAGGGAAAAATATGTGATCAAGAGACATTCTAAAAATGTAAAATCACAATCAATGCTTTACAACCATGTTAACACTAGTGAAAAATGAATATACTGTATTGCTAAGTATACTATTATTATATGCACTTCATAAAAATACCCTGCAATTGAACTTTTAGTATACTAAACTGATATACTTCAATTCTGCAACTAATTTTGTAATTAATGCACTTTAATT
This sequence comes from Tor tambroides, assembly GCA_021397915.2. NCBI lineage: Eukaryota > Metazoa > Chordata > Actinopteri > Cypriniformes > Cyprinidae > Tor > Tor tambroides. The sequence goes on along the minus strand of JAFVLL020018241.1, from coordinate 7,261 downwards.
GTGCGGACGTAATGCTGAAGTCCAACTAAAGATATGCTAAAGTGGAGACACGTTTCTCTAACATAAAACATGGGGGTGTTTCTCAATATGTGTTTCTCTGTGTATTTGTGTTCCCATGGAAATGTCATTAGTCATACTGTAGATGTTACTGATGGAGAATACGGCTGACCGAGTTTACCAGGACTTCACAAATGGTTAGTAGGCTACCATGAACACGGTCACCTGTAGTGTTGTCAAAAATATTGATTTTTCGATACATATCCATAATGAAATATCTAAAATGGTTTCAAAATACTCTTTTTCTGCAGTATATATATACTCTGATACTACCAGCTGCAATTTCTCTCGCTTTTCTCTCAAACACTGAGTTCAAACACACCACAGTGTGATGAGAACATTTATAAACATTTTGTCCAACAAAATGCACATTTCTTAACATTTTTACTTCAAACTGACTTCACAAGGTAAGTCGAATGTTTAAAATAACATCCTTTTGAGATATGATGTGGCTTCTTATCACACAATCATTATTTACAGTATTCTATACTGTAATAAAGGCTATGTCAATTACCATTACATTATAAAGACTTCATTCTTATATTGCCGTGGTCGTGTTGTCTTCATGTTCAGTCAGTTACAGCGTTTCTATCTTCTTTTTATTGAGCTAGCGAAAGCTGGATGCCTTTGTCCATATTAGGGATTTCCTGGAATGTTCTATTAAATCTGTGAGGCATATGTGGAGTTTCAACACAAGGGCTCCCTCTGGCTTACAGTATGAATGAAACCTGTATTACATTACACATACACACACACACACACACACACAAAAACCCTGCACCATGTGAGTGTAGGACGAAGCACAAAAAGCAGCACAATGATATTACTTACTGCATGTGTGTTCCTGCCGTGTGTTCTACCTCGGACCAGCTGACACTTATTTTGTGCTTTTGTTTCTATTTTTTATCTCCAGTTTAGTGCTTTTACCCTATCCTGCTTTGTTCCTTTTTTATGATGTGAAATGTGCTGTTTATTAAATGTATTTTTAAACCTTTTGGCACACAATGTAGAGCATTCAACTATACATTTCAAAATAAATTTAATAAATTGGCCGTGAATGTACAGTTGCATAAAAATGTTCAAGTGTTTGTTACCAAATAGTAGAGTATAATCTTATGGAAATGTATAATTCCACATTAATAATACCGAACAACCGACAAACAGACATATTTATTAGCACTTAAAGCACATACTGTATTAGATTCTTAACTCTACCCCATTCCTAAACTTAACAACTACCTTACTATTAATAAGCAGCAAATTAGGATAAAACATAAAATAAAGTGATTTATAGAATAAAGTGTGATCATAAATTTAATAAATTGGCCCAGAATGTAGCATACAGATGTTCAAGAGTTTGTTACCAAATAGTAAAAGTAGTTTATGGAAATTTCCAAATAATACCCCCAACACTGCAATATGAACCGATCTGTAAGAAACCAGCCAGACAGATAAAAATGACACAATATATTGGTTATACATTGTTTTTAATATTCTATCTGATAACCCTGTTTCATAAACATTTCACATGCAGTATACTGTATGCATAAATTATTTTACATGAAGTAGATCCTTAAAACTTTATAATATTATCAACATATCAAATAGCATATGGTAACATTATTTTAATGACCAATTCTCACTATTAACTAGTTACTTATTAGCATGCATATCACTAGCATATTGGCTGTTTATTAGTATTTAAAGCACATATTAATGCATTTTTCTACCTAAACTTGACAACTACTTTACTAACTATTAATAAGCAGCAAATTGTGTATTGTAATACAAAAAGTGTATTGAGGGAAAAATCTTAGTTAACAGCGAATGTGTTCCCTAATCTAAAGTGCAACTGAAAATGTTTCATAACTACGCCATGTTTGTTTGTAAAGTTTCTCAACACTATGTAGGTTATTCAACAATGCTCTCCACTGTGTGTATTATAAATATACCTTAAAGAAAATGCCCACAGTTTGCCCTTTCTTCTTTACACCGAGTCACCAGGCTGTTGTGTGTTTTTCTCTCTGTGAGTGTGTATTAGATCTCCAAGAGTTAATCCCTCTGGCCACATGCAGACTGCAGTTGTTTCATTACAGTTAACAGAACACAAGGCGAAAGGACAGCTTGCAGAACAATTCATCCGTGTTATGTCTCTGTTCCCGGGTTCATCAGGAGCAGAGGAAGGTCACCGTCAACCTATGAGGGAATATCAAAGCCGCTCTCGCTCAGAGAGCCTCTCACAGTCTTTGAGCCTGCCTCTCTAAAACTTGCCCCCCGCCCCTCGGCCCAGTCAAGATGCTGCCTGTCGATTCCACATTCAATAGAAGCCTTAGCCCAGCAAATAAAATACAGCTCTCTTCTTCTCACAGCACTCCCGCACGCCGAATCAAAAGCAATGTCTATATAAAAGAGAAACTGCAAGACATTTAACTAGCAGACATTTTTTAACAATGAGGAGGAAAATTGCCTTCATGCAGAATTCTGAGTAAAAGTATGTGTCATACAAAAAGGAGGACATGGCAACAAGGCCAAGAGTTGTGTCTAGACTCACTCCTTACACCTTGAATAGAAAAACGATTCTTTTGGACTCGATGTGAAAGCAGGGTATTCATGCGCAATCATCTTTTACTGGGGGGAAAAACACTCAGTTTCACGTTTTGACTACACTGATTGCTAGCAACTATTAGATATTTTCAGTGCTATTAAGCATTGCTGAATGAACTGAGGGGTTGATTCCCTGTGCTTGACTGCTTAACTGAAATACACCTTGGGATAATTGCAGTGGAAGTGTATGGGAGTAGCATATTGAGGTTGTGCGGTGCCCTACAGCCTATTTATAGATGTGCAGCGAACTGCGATATGAGAGCGAGGTGAACGTGTGGTTACTTGTGTACCCATGTGGATGTTCGCATACAGCAGTGGAGGAAAGGGGGGTGTGTGTGGGTATGTGTGAATGCATCTTTGTGTTTGTGAAAAAATGAGTGCCTGGTCTGTTCACGCACAAGGTCACATCATCTTTTCATTCTTTGTCTTGTTGCGGCAGTCTTAATAGACAAGTAAGTCAGCGACTGATATGAATGACATCTACAGCTCTCTTATTTTGTTTTGAAAAATCGATGAAATCAGTTTCTTTTTGTAAGAGCTGCAAGGCCATGTATATGCTGTACTCCTCAAAACAACTTACATACACGCAGTTAAATTTACTGTATGGTGTTCCTCTTTGGACCTATAATACTGATGACTCATCCTGCACTGCACAAATTGTTGTCCAATCAAACGATCTGTAGAAGGAGAATGTACCAACACTGACTTGAAATAACAAGTTAAAACGTGCTTACGACATATAAGGCTATAGAGTGCAGAAGTATTGTTTCAGAAGTATTTTTCCCTTCAGGATTTAAAAAAAAAAAAAAAAGTCTTTTTTTGAAGCAAATATGTACTTGAAATTGAAACAGAAACAAAGGTACAAGACCAAATGTTTGTGTAACTCTTCAATACGGGAAAGAACTACAATGCGATGAAGCACTGCAATATATTTATATATATATATATATATATATATATATATATATATATATATATATATATTATTAACAAATAATCGCACATTTTTTCTGAAATTAATCACGATTAATCTAACATTACCTAACATTAAAGTATTTAATTATACCTTTATATTGCAATAATTTCACATTAAATCTTCAAATTAATGTAGAAACAACATAAAAATAGTATATTTTTAATATTTGTTTAATGCCGATAATGCAAGATAAGTCAATTTTATTATGACTAAAGGCAAGTATCACTGACAACAACTGATGTCTCTGAAGTTTTTTCCTACTATTTAACCATCGACTAGCCATTCAACATTACAGTATAACTGAGAGCTAACAATTTAACATTTATTAGACTTTAAAAAACTTCTAATTTAAATGAACTTAAAACAATCTTCACATAAGTAACATTATTTATGTGAAAATATAGCCTAATTTAAGAAAGTTATCAAACACTAACTTCTAAATTAAATAGAGATAAAGATTAAAACCACAGAAGTTACTGATTTCCTTTTTTTTTCCTTTTGTTCTTTGATTAACAGACATCACTGGTTATTAGGTTATTTTGGCTGCTACTTTAAAAACTGCAGCTGCTGAACTTGATGCAGATCTGACACTGCTTTACATGTGACTCATAAAAAATAAATACTTCCATGCACAGTTTTAAGGCAGCTTTAATCGCCTTTTTTGAGACTTCATGACTTAACTGACGACATATCTACGATACTGCATAGCCTACTCGTAGTTTCATTTGGGTTTGAATATGATACAGCGCTTTAATATAGCCTAATACAGCGTGCGCCAGCACATTTGTGTGTGCACTTGAAGAGCATGCGTTAAGAGCACAGTATAACAGCTGACAGGACAGGAAGATTCGTTTTTACTGACATATGGCCTGACAACATCTCATCTGACCACAGTTCACTGATGTTCTACTGAAGCTCCTCGTCACGGGTACCGTTTCTGCACTCGTTTGACTCGCGCCTGGCGCTGAGGTGAAGTTGGAGCGCGTGTCTGAAAAGTGTCCCATTTGATGTGCTTGTAAAGACGTTCTGCGTCTGAATAAACTCAATTCTTTAGCAGTTTTGAGTGAGGTGGCCAAACCTAGCCCCGCCCCTGCGTTAATTGCGTTAAATATTTTTAATGCGTTAAACTGAAAAAAATTAATCGCCTGAGTTAACACGCTAATTTTGACATATATATATATATATATATATATATATATATATATATATATAGATAGATAGATAGATAGATAGATACACTGAACAAAATTATAAATGCAACACTTTTGTATATACTGGATATACTTTACTATATATTGTATATACTTTTGTATATAGAAGTATAAACTAGAAAATGCAAAAACTGTGTTTACCAAGACATTTCTTGGGGTTCTTGAAAAACTAGCTAATTAACGTTAGATAATGCCAAATTGGGAAATTGATTTCTCACAAGTTATTTCTGCATTCACATTCCCCAGTGCTTATAGACCTTTAACAACTTCTACAAGATTAAAGTTTTGAAAAACTCCCATAGAAAGGTTTCATTCAATTACTCTTCACTCACTAATATGACTTTTGTTCTTCCTCTCAATTACAAAACACCATCTTGACTGTTCTCCATGCTCTTTTACCTGGAGTCTCCTGGCAATAAATTAAAACAACTGCTCATACAATTCTGGATCCTTGATTAGAACCGAGTGAAATGTGAAAAAAGTGAGATTTTATTTGAGAACTGGAAATTCAAAGCATCTTTTTAGAAAGAATATCTGCTTGAATGACCCAGAGGCCTCTGGCTTGATGCATAATGACAGAGCAATCCTGAAGCATGTCCATAAATTATATTGCACCATGGAAGATAAATCAAATGTAGGCTGACTGAGCAAACACACATTTCTCTGCTGCCAAGGTGATGGCAGATAAAGCAATGCATTAAATCATTTTCAGACTGAAAGCCACACACTGGTGTTTAAACCACTGATTAGCAATACCTTGAATTTTCTAAGATAAACAGATGATCTGACTGAACAGAGATGAAGTGATTCATCTAAGCCTTTAATTTTCTCATCAAGCCGATCAGGACTGAACTGGGCTCTTAAAAACTGCACTTAACTTATGAGACACACTTTCAGAAATTGAAATTCAGAGATATAGGACCAGATCTCCATAAGCCACCTATAAGATCTGAAGGAATAATGGAATAAACAGACAGCAGGTTCAGTGCTTAACATCAACACAAGTGAGGCTGAACAAAAGTTAAGAAACCAGCAACACATTATCACCAGACAACTATATCTCTATTTTGCATTGTACTGTAGTCAACACCCAATTATTAAACGCCTTACAACCTTAATTACAATTCCTATGGTTTATAGGCGCTGTAGTTCTGTAGTTCTGTAGTTACCTATGACTCATTCATGAACACGAATCTGGATACTAGCAAAGGTCTAAATCTACTAAACATTGGGTTACTGATGACTCAATTACCTGCAACACAATTACTAGGATGTGCATTAAAACGCGGGTGGTATTTAATCAACAACATCGCTGCATAACCCCATCGTCCATCATCATTTCAGCTGTTAAAAAGGACAGTGCCATTATAAAATATGCATTTGTCCTACATATTTGTTGCATTAAGCTAAATAGTTGATGTACACACATAATGGCATAAATGGTAAAAACTATAACAAAGCAAGGCAAAAAAAAAAAAAAAAATTATATCTCATTACAAAATGTCAGAACATACATAAATATTTTAAGGGAACAAGTATTAATCTAGTGATAATTCCAATTTAATACCTATAATTTTTTTTTCCATAATTACATTTTACTTCAGATTTATTTCAATTCCTGAAAATGACTTTTAATAGTATTAGTTTTAATTAACAATCATAATGGTGCGTTCTGGAAACTTCTAGTAACATATAACTTGCTGGATCCTGGTGCAGTGCGGATATTACTAAACTAGCATTGGGACTGAGAACAACCCGATAATTCTGCAATTTTAGCAACAAGTAAAATGCTCAAAGAAAAGATGTGAATTCCTGCCAATTCGCTTATAAGTAACCACAGACTTCTTTGACTTAATTGACTCTCCTTCAAGGTATATGCTGAGTGAAATGAAATGAAAGCAACTGTTCATGCAATGTTAATACTTAACTTTCCCCCATGGGTACAATTAGTTCATGAACAAAAGAAACAACTGGATTATTCAAATGATTTGAAAGGTTGAAACAATTAATTAGATATCAGGCCCTGTGGTCACAGCCAAACAAAAGTAAAGACAATCCTTGATGCCAGATACGATGGTCTGGGTGAAAACAAAGACCCTGCATAAGATAAGATGGCTCTGTAGTCTGAGAATGACTGTGTGTTTCAAAGCAATGCAGAAGGCAATCATTTGAGCTGGTGCACTACTGTGTCTATTGATAATAAACTTGACAATATTGATATACATTCGTGTTTATGGCAATTAACCCCTGTGATGTCCTGAAATTCTTTACCTAATTTGGTGTTTCCAGTCAAAAAGGGCCGCCATTTTAAAAATTGCATGTAAATCTCTCATTATGCTATAATGTCACCAAATCTTGAATTAATTTTTTTTTTTTTTTTTTTTGTCACTCGCTTCACTTGGCAGCACTAAAA
>JAFVLL020018240.1:85526-102767 GCA_021397915.2 Tor tambroides | reverse complement strand
TTTAAAAAAAAAAAAAAAAAAAAAAAAAAAAAGTTATTTATTAATCTTTTTTAAATGAATTTTTTTCTTTCAGTAGTTAACATTCATATCTTGCCTGTTTGTTTGTCTGTATCTGAAAATCACTGCACTGAAAAGCTAAACACCATCACATTATCCCAGCGACCTTTTCAAACACCTACCACATCTGTTGTGTCGCATTAAGCGCTTACGGGGCAATTTATGTTGCTGTAAACTGTATTTCACTGCAAACGGCTCCGTGAAAGAGTTTTGATTGATTATTTTCTTGCTGTAGCGCTAACACGAGCACATGCGCTTTCTTTGATCGGCTATCAGACTCATTCTTCATCCGCTCTCTTTCTATCTGTGTCCTTGATAAGCGAAAGAGAGGAGGCGGACGCTCCGCACCGGTTTCTTAATGAATCGCCGGTTTCCATGACGATGGCAGGTCAGTGGTGTCGTTAGGTGTTCGTTAAGCGCGTGTTTGACTGCAGGACTGTAGAGTTTTAGAGACACAATAATCAGTTCGCTGGCTTTCTCTGTTGAATTTTTTCTTGATATGAAATGCACAACAAAGCCCTTTTTTATTTATTTTTTTTCTTCATATAACTTCACTCTTATGCAAAACTGCGTTTTTATCCTCCACAGGTGCCGTGAGGAATCTGAATATAGACTGATTTTCGTTTTCACAGCAGTTTAGTCATCCACCCCACCCATAGGAATTAAGTGGAGATTCACCAAACAAAGTAATTTTCAGTAAAATTGGATATTATATGGACTCGTTATTGTATCAGATGCTGATATTTATGTAGCCTGAACGTAAGATGAAATTCTTATGCTTGTGATGTAAATCAATGATATCTTTTAAACAGTATATCACATGGATCTTCAACTAAAACTGCTTGAGGTCAAGTAATGAACCCTCCTCACCAGCCGAGGTCTGGACAGGTATATAGGCCTTCCTAAAAACATGATTTTATGGTTTTGCCAGACTGGGGTATCTGCAGAATATTTAAGCTTTAATTTAAGACTTTTTCCCCTGGTTTCACAAACAAGATTTAAGCCTAGTCCCAGATTAAAATGCATAACTAAGATGTTTTAACTGAAAGTATCTTGCAGTGTCATATCTTAAAATATGTCAGTGCCTTTGTTTTGTCTCAAGATGCACACAAGTAATGTTTTTTATTTTTATTTTTCCTAAGGCATGTTTATAAAAATTACTTAAATGTTCTAATTGAACTATGGCCTTATCTTAGTCTAAGCTCTGTCTGTGAAACGAAGCCATAAAGACCTTTAAGACCTGCACAATAAAATTAAAATGACTGTAAAATTACAATTTACATTTCAGATAGGCCTACAGGTTTTCACAAAAACAAAGTTTTATAGAATTATGAACCTCACAGTCAAAAGTGTCAATTTTTTTATGAATTTAAACAAGTATTATCAATCAATTATTATATTAATTAAATAATGCATACATTTTTTTTTTTTGGTCTTAATTGTTTAAATGTTTATAATACATCTTGTCAATACACCAGTTCACATTTACAACATGGGCTGATTTTCACAATGGTCTGAACAAAAACAGCAGACGGACTTATTGAAAATGCAAATTCATCCTCTGCCAACAGGTGGTGCTTTCGAAACATAGAAATATAGCGGTTTCCCCGGTAACGCCTATAGACAAAGCGACTTACAAATGAGGACAACAGAAGCAATCAATTGTAGTATTAAAACAACTAAAAACAGATCCAAAACTAAAAGCTAAAACTTTATAAATACTACCTATAGGCCTACACGTTTTAAAAATAAAGAAATTAAATAAAAATGACAAATGCATACAACAAAATTCCAAACTTAACATTTAAATTAAAAACAAAAAATAAAGCTAAAATTAAAAATATTAAAGAACAAAAGGTATAAGAGTATAATAATGATTCTAACATAACACTAAGCCAAACACTAAAAAAAAAAAAAACTATATATATACAGTATATATACTGTATATATCATTTCATTTACATTAAAATAACTCAAATTAAAAGTAAAACTTAATAAAAGACCTATATAGACATCATAAATTCAGACATAATTTAACTAAAAGTAAAAGAAATAACAAATGCCAATCAAACGACAGCAGTTTATCAGTAATCCTTAAAAATAACACTGCCAAACACACATACTAAAAAACCACAACTTACACATAGTAAATGGTTATTAAAAAAACTGAAACATAAGTAAAACATGTAGTAGGACGATATAAATATCATTCATCCCTATATCTATATATATCTATATATATATATATATATATCTCCAATACTGTCTTAGTAAGATCAGATTTATATGATCCAAACATATAATGCAATGCAATCCAATGATAATTGAGAAATGAACAAATAAACGTTCCTCAAAAGCCTTAAGATCAGATTTGAGACTCACAGATTTTTCTACAAAATGTCTGGAGAATCAAGTAAAGCCGAGCTGCTTCAGTCCGGGAAGTGTTCATCTGGAAATATTACTAACAATATCAAAGTTATTCTTATATTTGCTTATTAAAAACTTTATTTTAGGCTTTTTTACAGTATATACATACAGGAATATGGGTTTATGCATATAGCTAAATAAAAAAATCCCTCCAGAGCGAAGTTTTCCTTTATAATGTGTAATATGAGTGTAATTTGCTCATTTCCGACTCATGCTTGTATTTGCAGTCATGAACATATTCAGATTGCTACGGCACTCCAGCTTCTGTCCAATATTTGGCTGTTAGATTTGTTGGCAAAGCTCCCGTTTAATTTTGCTGAGAGGAGAGCAGGAGATGATGACAGATGATGAAGATTTGATGTGATATCTAGCAGGCTGCAGTCATTTGCGAGGGCTGAGAAATAGACTTAATCGTAGGGAACAAAGACCCCATGAAACAGTTTGATGAACACGGCTGGTGGCATATTTCCTATTGAAATTTGAGGCAGCACATATCAGAGGGCTTTACCTTTGTTAGCCTTTATGTTACAGCCATGAACCATGATTTCCTCTTTGATATTGATCTGATGCAGGTAATTAAGCACAACAGTCGGCTAGCAGAAGTAAAAATGGCATTCATTTCTTCGTAGGGGAATTGATTTTGAACGATATTTTATAAACCATTAAAGACAGATCTCTTGTGAGCTACAGAATTGTTAATTGATGGTATATGCTTTGTTAAAGCCAACTTATTTTTAAAACAACAGAATTCCTGGTGAAAAACTACAATACCCATGATTCTGTAAACAGTCTCCACCAATCAGAGAATAGAAACTCTTTAGCCCCACCCATTCATATGAAGCAATGTGAATAACATAACAGAATCTCCCTGCACTCCCAACTACTTAAATATTTGTATCTGAAATGAATTTAAAATACGTTGTTTTTGTATACACAATCAACATTTTGACGTATTTGTCCATTTTTTTTTCAGTTGTCATTTGTGATGCTTCATGGGATTGTAGTTCTTTCCCATCATTTAAGTCTTTAAGGTCACAGTCTTATTTAAGTTTGATTTTCAAATACTTTTTTGCTTCAAATTAAAGTTTGTAATGTTGCAATACACCTCGTAGCTAGCTGGTTTAGTTTGTGGGTTATTACTCTTTAACAAAGACTTCTAAAAATCCCAATAGGGAAAAATAATAATAATCAAAAGACTTCCTGAACCAAGGCTGCTGAAGAATTGTACAGGTTCAGTTGCGCTTTATGTAAGGGATAATCAACGGCTAGCCGTGCATTAAAGGATTTTAATGCACGACGTGGAGGCAAAGAACCGGTTGCCTCCGCGAAGTGCATTAAAATCCTTTAATGCATGGCTAGCCGTTGATTATCCCGCTTATTCCATGGTCATTTGCCAAGTTATAGACAAGTTAAAACTTGCATTGCTCTTTGCAGCGCAATATTTGACCGGAAGGGTAAAACTGATGGTTATTTTCGTCAGTTAAGGCTCGTTAGCGCTAGCATTCTGCCAGCTTCAAATCAGACACAGAGATGAAATAGTGCGGTAAAACCATTTATTTGAATGAATTATAGCATGTATTTCAATTAATTGTCGATTGAGAGAGAGAGAGAGAGAGAGAGAGAGAGAGAGAGAGAGAGAGAGATGGCAGTTGTGTGTACCTGCTTGCTGTGTCTGTGCATCTCTCTCTACAAACAATTACTTCAAAAACAGGATTTTATCACCTCGTTGCTGGGGAATATAATGTAGCGATCTAGTATCTATCTTTTATTTTAGTAATAAAAATTGCGGGGAAGCGTTGACAACAAGTTTATGTGTGTGTAGCACAACCTGCAATCTCTGACCTCACTTTCTTTCTCTTTTTCTCTCTCTCTCTCTCTCTCTCTCTCTCTCTCTCTCCGTGTGTGTGTGTGTGTGTGTGTGTGTGTGTGCGAGCGAGTGATGTGTGTTGGTTAGTGAGCATCAATTTAAGCAGCGCATTAATATGGAAAGGTGAATAAACTGACCTGGAACTACCTGTGCAGTTAAACGAATTTAATCAACACCTGCCAGCCAATCAGAATCGAGTATTCAGACAGACCATGGAATAATATATAATAAACTGTCAGTTCCTTTTGTCAAATGTGATTGGTTGAATGCCATTCCCAGAGTGCTGACATCACTGTGATATTTTACTGACATGCAGTGTATGAAATGCACAAAAGTGTATCTTCATTTTGTCATTAAATGCAAAGCTTAATGTTTGTCTTCTGTTGGAGATTTTTTTTTTCTTTTTTCTTTTTTTTGAGCAGGAAAGGAATAAAGCGACTAACTGGGCAATTTTGGTTTGATAGATGTGGACTAAAAGCCACAAAACCACCGTTTTGATTTCAAGGTAAAAGCATTATTGGAATAGTTCTGTTCCTGCTCTTTGAATCAGCATCAAATAGATGTTCATTATACAAATCACAAGCCTCCCACAATGCAACCCTGTGTGTGAGCGTGTCAGAGCACTTTCAGCTTCTGTGGAAGGAAGTCTGTGTCATTAGTTTCACGCTGATCCTGAATCTCACCGGAGAAAATCACACTTTTATTGTTCCAGTGTGTTATTCTGGTTTGAAAGAATCTGTGTGTGTGTTCGTTCTTGTTTATGCCACATTGTGGGGACCAAATGTCCCCACACGGATAATAAAACCTGATATTTTTGATGGCCTGTGGTCCCCACGAGGGGAAAAAAAATATTAAAATAGTAAATGATGTTTGTCTGAAAGTGTAACAATGCAAACAGGTTTTCTGTAAGGGGTAGGTTTAGGGTTAGGGGATAGAAAATATTGTTTGGTCAGTAATAGAAGTCTATGGGAAGTCTAATAAAAGTCCCCACAATTCACAGAAACAAATGTGTGTGTGTGTGTGTGTGTGTGTGTGTGTGTGTGTGTGTGTGTGTGTGTGTGTATGTGTGTATGTGTGTGTGTTAAATAAATATTATCAATATTCAAATTATATTCGAATTTAAAAAGCATAATATCATTTAGGAAAAAAAAAAAAAAAAAACTTCTGTCTTCTCTCCTCTTCTTCAAAGCAATAAAATAACATGACTATCTTTGAAAAAAGTGCATAATGTTTAAATTATTTGTTTATAAACCATATATAATTAATTAATTTGCTTAAACAATTAGAAACAAAATCAGCATCATGTATGTATGTATAGTTTAATACGAAGGACCCAAAACCAATCACAAAGAGCCCTTTTTTCATTTAAAAACGTGAGATGCAGTGGGATGGGGAAAAACCGCCATAAAGTCTTGAGACATGTTTTGTAAAAGTTGAACTTGCATTAATTTTAAATGCTTTCTAAACATGCAGCTCTCTTGTGTGAGACGTGAGTGCAACGGTGATAGATGTCCCTCTAGAAAATGTGATAAATATGCTTTCTGTGTGAACGGCTTGGTTTCAGTTTTGCCGTAAACAACATCATCTCTGCATTGAGGTTCTCTTTTTCTGCAATATTTTGAATGAACAAAGTATCCAGTGAGTTCAACTGGATAAGCTATGAAAAACATTCAAATGCAACGACACTCATGTCGTCATCGCATCTCGTGCGCCACTGATAAGGCTGCCTGATGCACACCTAAAATTCGAATGCAAAGGTTTTTTTTGTTTGTTTGTTTGTTTGTTTTTTTTCATTCAAATGTGGATTTTTATTTTAAATTTGACAAATATTCGAAATTTGAATTTTTTTAATTTTTTTATTTTTTTTTGACAGCCCTAGACGATGTCAAGCTTAAAACTTTTTGTCAGGTTATTAAAGTCGACTAGTCGATTAGTCGGTGCAATGTGTGTGTGTGTGTGTGTTTGTAATGGTTTTGTCTGGTGTGTGTTTTCTTTTGTAGAGAACTCAGAACACCACAGACACCCTGCAGAACCTCACGGCCCGAAACATGACCGACTTCCTGCTCAAGAGCTACCAGAAATCAGGAAAAATACGGTAACGACACACACTCATGCCACAGGATGTGAAGAATGAAATAAGATCAAAGCAGCGTGATTGCCAATGTGTGTGTGTGTGTGTGTGTGTGTGCAGGTACGGCGGGATCTCGGTGGGCGGCGTGAACTCGCAGGTCAAACTCAATGAATCTGACATTACAGCAGTGATCGACGACTTCAAATCATTGCTCAACATCTCCCAGGTGAGAGCGATGGGTGTTAGACATCACTGCCAACCTGCCCTCCAGAAATCACTGCTCAAGTGTAGCATTACGGCCATTTCTGATACCCTTCTGATCGAGCTGATGCCAAAACCTCCCTGCAGTTTACACACCACAGAGATCTGACCTCTGACAGGACTTTACATTTATTATGCTCTGCATTTTAGGTTGGTCTTTGAATTGCATGCAAATGCATGAAATAAAAATTCATAAGAGAAGCTTCAGAATATTAGTGCTGTTTCTTTTTGATAGCAGTGGTGATTAAAACCAAATTATCACAGTTTTATTGTAGTTATCATAACAATGAGCATGTTTTTATTACAGACAGCTTTTTTATCCACATTCATTTTCATTAACAAGTAGCAAGTACCATTAGCTCGTTCCAATGATTTCTTCTATTTGCATATATGTTTATCACTTAAGTATCAAAACATGGTGGGAAATCTCCATCTTAATATGCATGAGCAGCTTGAGCACACGTTGTGATGAGAAGTGTGTTTTATTTACTGGTTTTTTTAATGCAGCGTGAAGCTTTTCAGGCCTTTGACAGCATTTAAATGCTGTGAAAATTCCCACCAGCTCTCCACTTAGCATTCGCTTATCAAATATGGAGATCATGTTTTCCCCACACCGCAATTCTGCTGAATTTTTTAATACTTAGAAACGGATATCTGTTGCTCTCCTGAAGTTTAGATAACTCTTTATTCCCTCATATACTGTGGTCTTTTGAAGATGGGCAAACGTCCTGTACGATACAGAATCAAGCCTGATTTACAGAACAGAATTTCTCTCTGGATTAAATCCTCTATAAGCAACATGATTCAGCTCATAAACAACCTAAATATGATTTTTATTTACAATAAACAATACTAAATGTCTTTTGCATCTCTCAGATGTTATGCATGTTCTGTCAAGTCAAGTCATCTTTATTTATATAGCGTTTTTAACAATACAATGTCATGATTGTATCGAAATGCTTTTTTAAGGAATTAATACTTTTATTCAATAAGGATTCATTAAATTGATCAAAAGTTACAGTAAAGACATGTATAATGTTACAAAAGATTTATATTTTAAATAAACGCTGCTCTTATGAACTTTCTATTCATCAAAGAATCCTGAAAAATGTATCACAGTTTCCACAAAAATATTTTTTCAGCATTGATAATAATCAGAAATGTTTCTTGAGCAGCAAATCAGCATATTAGAATGATTTCTGAAGATCATGTGACACTGAAGACTGGAGTAATGATGCTGAAAATACTTTGATCACAAAAATAAATTACATTTCACAATACATTCACATTAAAAAAAAAGTTTTACTGTAAATTTTACTGTATTTTTTACAGTTGAATCAGTCATTTTTTAAGTAAAATGTTCAGTTTGATTTGACAAAAATCATTTTAAAAGAATGATCCACTGAGAAAAGTACTTTCTAAATCATAATTTGTTACTATCAACCATTTCAAAGGGTGCATATCTTTCCAAGAGTTTGTTGTTAATTAAAATATCTGAAGTACAATAAATAGTCAGTCTGTTCATCTTTTTGAATTTTCTCATTTTACGTTCGACATAGTCACCATTGAACAAACATATCACAGAATGCATTTATTGTACAAAAGTACACAAAACATGTCCTTAAAATCAAAGTGAAAAGTTTCAATTGAACATTTTGAGGATAAAAACCTGTCAGTGTTTGCATGTGCCACAGTGTAAACTAGCAGTGCCATTTGAGTGGAGGCATGGTCTCTTATATCAACAATACATGCTTTAAATAAATGCTTTTCGAGCTGGAATTTGATATTTTGCTATCCTAACAATGCTAGTTGTGTTTCATTATTTCAGCATTAGCCGGCCCAATTTTGGCTCTAAATGTAACGCGGTTGAATCCTCTCCGGCAGCACGCCAGAGTCTGGATGTGTGATGGGATTTTAATGCTGCTTAGCTCTGTGATGGACGGCTGTAATGCTAATAGCAGGACGTTAGCGTCCTCCACTCCCCCTCATTCAGACCCAGAGAGATTTTGGCACCTTCTCTGTGAGAGAGAGAGAGAGAGTGTGTGTGTGTGTGTGTGTGTGTGGGTGGGTGTGTGGGTGGGTGTGTGTGTGGGTGGGTGTGTGTGTGGGTGTGTGGATATTAGTGTTCATGGTGTATTGACAGTGTCGTCTGGAGCAGCAAACATTAGCATTAATGTCTGATATCTGTCAGTCTTGTACTGAGTGTGTGAATCTCAGATGAGGCTGAACACTGTGTCAAAGTCTGCTGCCTACCTAGTCATCATTTAAAGCAATAGACACACTCCCGACTCAAAGGCTGTTCTCAACATTAGGGAGCAAAATGATGTTTTTCTCTGAGGTACAGCAGGATTGTTTTGGACATGATCTGTTATCATGATTTATTCCAACACCTGTTTGCCTGAAGTTCTGTAAAATCCAGTCAATAAAAATTAGATTTTTTTCCTTGTTGGTGTAATGCTTTGAAGGGAGTAACATTAAACTTGTATCAGAAATGAGTTTGTATGACTCAGTAATTATGATACAATAATTAGGGGTTTTATTATGTACTGTAGAAGGTGCCGGAGGAAATATGGTGAGTGAAAAATGTGTAAAATGCACAAGTTTTGGGTCTGTTTTTGAAAAGAAGACTCTTCTGCTCTCCAAAGCTGCATTTATTTATTCTGAAATATTATTACAATTTAGAATAACTGTTTTCTGTATGAATATCTGTTAAACTGTAATTGATTTCTGTGATCAAAGCTGAATTTTCAGCATCATTACTCCAGTCTTCAGTGTCACATGATCCTTCAGAAATCATTCTGATTTGCTGCTCAACAAACATTTATTATTATCATCAATGTTGAAAACAGTTGTGCTGCCAAATATTTTTGTGGAAACCGTGACACCTTTTATTTTTCAGGATTCTTTGATGAATAGAAAGTTCAAAAGAACAGCATTTATTTGAAATAGAAATCTTTTGGTAGATTATAAATGCCTTCACTGTTACTTTTGATCAATTTAATGAATCCTTGTGAATAAAAGTATTAATTTCTTTCAAAAACAATATTTGCAACAAGAAAAATCTGTAATGTTTACAAAACCTTGTGATTCGCACACAAACTCTGACCACCTTTCTTTCATCAGTTTAATGAGACTGAGCGGATTGCTCAGGCCCTTCGGTTGTTTCTGGTGGAGTTGGGCAACAGAGACAATGTGAAGGTGAGCAGCAATGTTTACAGTATCAGTACAGTATTTTCCGTTTATGATATTTTATAATATTTCAGCTTAATGTCGACTAACACAGACGTTTTTAATAGTTTTAGTTCACAATAACAGCACTAGTGGCAACAGAACTCTCTCTGTGTGTGTGTGTGTGTGTGTGTGTGTGTGTGTATGTGTGTGTGTGTGTAGGTGTGGTTCTATAATCAGGGTTGGCATTCGCTCGTGTCGTTCCTGAACGTGGCCAGTAACGGCGTTCTGAGAGGAAATCTTCCAGCGGGGCGGCGAGCGGAAGAGTTCGGCATCACCACATTCAACCACCCACTGAACCTCACCAAAGAACAGCTCTCGTTTGCAGCAATGTAAGTACAACACACAATACACACAACACACACACACACAGACAATACACACACACACACATGCACGCACACACACACACACATACACACTATGACATGCTCAAGAGCACACGTCTAGAGCATAATACACATATACACATTAATATACATGTATTTTCATTACATTGAATACCTAGTTTAACATTTACTGTGACATAGTGATGCTTTGAGTCAAAATTGTACACAGAAGTGAGGTAACTATGACAAAACCTCTATTTAGAGACATACACTCATGAAAAAGAAGAAAGCTGCTGCAAGATTAATCTTTAATGAGCCGAAAAGATTCACGCACTTCACACCTCTGTTCATCAGTTTGCACTGGCTACCTGTAGCTGCTCGCATAAAATTCAAGGCATTGATGTTTGCCTACAAAACCCTCTCTGGCTCTGCACCCCTTTACCTAAATTCAGTTCTTCAGACTTATGTGCCTCTAGAAGCTTGCGTTCTGCAAGTGAGCGACGCTTTATTGTTCATCCCAAAGAGGCACAAAATCACTTTCACAGACTTTTACATTAACTCTTCCTTCCTGGCTCAATCCCAGCAGCTGAGTCCTTAGTCATCTTCAAGAATCGGCTAAAAGCACATCTCTTCCATCTTTATTTGACCCTCTAACTCTAGCACTCTCTATTCTAGTTCTGTTTTATCTCTCTTTATTAAAAACAAAAAACAAAACATGACCCTTTAAGACTTACACTCTATTTGTTTTCTAACTGCTTGTTTTCTTTATAAAACAACAAGAACAAAACAACAACAAAAAGACCTAACACTAGATTATTTTTCTATTCTATCTATCTGTTTTCTTTTTATCTATTATATAATTAACAAAAAAAAAACAACCTTGCTGTGTGTACTGAGTTAAGCTAACTTAGACTTGTTATAGCACTTGCATATCATTGCTCTTTTGTTGGTTTTGATTGCTTCCATTGTCCTCATTTGTAAGTCACTTTGGATAAAAGCATCTGCTAAATGACTAAATGTAAATGTAAAAAGTGGAAAATGATCCATATGTTAAACCTTTTTTTTAAGGAAACACATTTTTATTTGTATTTAATGGTTTTACCTGAGGTCTGTTTACAGTGTTAGTAATGTTTTCAAAAGTTGCACTTTTTTCATGATTTCCACCCTTTCCCTGATCCATTTTTAAAGAAATGAATACTTTTATTCAGCAAGGATGCATTAAATTAAGTATTACAGTAATAATATTGTAAAAAAAAAAAAAAAAAAAAAATCAATTTTAAATAGATGCTGTTCTTTTGAACTTTCCATTCATCAAATAATCCTGAAAAAGCAGTACTAACTAATTTTAACATAAAATGTGATAAACATAATATAATTTTCTTGAGCAGCAAATATTAGAATGATTTCTGAAGGATCATGTGACACTGATGCTGAAAATTCAGCTTTGATCACAGAAATAAATTACATTTTAACAGATATTCACATAGAAAAGGGTCATTTAAAATAGTATTTCATGATTTGTATTGTATTTTGGATGAAATAAATGCAGCCTTGGTGAGCAGAAAAGACTTCTTTCAAAAACATTCAAAAGTATTATAGTTTTTGTGTTTGTCTCACTTTGATTAATGCAGTTCCCTTACAAAACGGAGATGTGTTCACTGTGTGTGTGCGTGTGTGTGTGTGTGTGTGCGTGTGTGTGTGTGTGCGCGTGTGTGTGTGTGTGTGTGTGTGTGTGTGTGTGTGTGTGTGTGTGTGTGTTCATGCATAATTAAACCCAGCTTGTGAAGGTGTGTTGATCACACAGTATTTGCTGTGAAGATGAATGGTTTGACAGGAGAGAAGCGAGGGGTCAGAAATGATCCTCTGCTGTAAATGAGCATCCAGGTTAAACGAGCGTCGCCCGGCGTGTAACGAGGGCGACACTTTCCTCTAATCAGGAATAATACAGTCCTGAAACTCAGTCACCTTCACCGCATGAGAGGCCATGTGATTAGCGTCAGATCTCTGGGGGGAAATGAAACGTGCCCAGTTTTCCCAGAATGCTGTGCGTGAGCTGGATTTTGTGGAGAGTTTTTAAAGTTTTATTCTGAGTAAAGTGTGACCTACTGAAGAGCTGTTTCTCAGAAACCCAGATGGGCATCTCTATTTAAACTGATGTCACTAGACCAGTAATTGCAGGTGTGTTTTTTTGTTTGTTTGTTTTTTGGCTTTTCAGCATGTTTTCTCAGAATATTGTGTTCTTTTGATTATTTGGTTAATCAAAATTCATCATTGGTTGATCATTGGTTATTTTCCCAGAAATGTAAGATGGTATCCAGCAGATTTGGAGACTCTGTATGCTGTAACTACTGTTCTGAGAACCAGACGCATCTTTATAAAATAATAATTCTACTAATACTAAATACTAAACTAAATATTCTAGATTTTATTAAGAGTTTTAATTAGCTTTTTTAATCATTTTTAGTAAAGTTGTTAGTCTTTTTTTTTGTCAGTTGTGTGCCTTTAGTTAGTTATTAGTTTTTTTTTTGTTTTGTTTTTTACTATTTAGACTTAATTTTTATTTCTTAAAAAAATTCTAAAAACTAAAAAAAAAAAAAAAAAAGTTTTAGCTCAGTTTTGATTTATTTCCAATTATTAATTTTAATGCTTCAACTTAAACTAATTTCAGTAACTTGCCAAGGTTGTTTAGTTCAAGTTTTTCATGTCATATTTTTATTTTATTCTATTTCAGTTCACAAATAAGTTTTTAATAATATTAGTGAATTATAGTAACCCTAATTATAATGACTATTCTTTTCTTAGCTGAAGCTTTAAGATAATGCACTATAATATACTATACATTTCGGGGTCCCGATCCCCGTGTCTGGGTTTGTTTTGCAATAATGATCAGCTGACTGTACAGTTTTCCGTACATTATTATAGTATGTTTCACCTAAGGCTGCATCTTACAACTATATTTTGATCAATGATTAATCTGTTGATGATCAATTTGATTAATCAGATTTTCCACAATATGTTTTAAAAACAAATAGGTTTCCACAAAAGACATTTAAAAACAATAAAAAGCATCAGAACCATTTAAGTGCCAAACTAAAACATTTCAACTGGTAAGAGAAAGAATGAACGCAACAAAATCAGTCACAGAATAATGGAAATTAAAGTCAACATTAAAATGCATTTCTATAATAGTGTTGATTCATCATTTCAGTTTTATTCATGGAATGCAATATTTCTTCACATGAAAATGTGCTGAACCAACAATTTGACATTAATCAAAGGTTAAATGTGATTTGATTGTTACATGTGTTTCTCTTTAAATTAGCCATTTGGCACACATATATAATAATAATAATATATAAATGATATAAGAAATTAATTATATATGTATGTATGTATATATATATATATATATATATATATAAAGGGAATTATGTAACATTATTTACTTATATAAAGAGCCACATTCATAAGTTTTAATTGGCTTTATGGCAAAACAAGCTCAAAGTCTTGACTCTGAGATCATCTGAATGGCATTTCAGTGGTGATATAATGCTGCAAAAGTGTGCATTAGTTTATTGATGTTTATCTAATCAATATTTTAAAACTGTGTTGGTACATAAAGAAGAAAGGCTGTGTAAAGATGTGCCATAAAATGCTTTGCCAAAGTTTGTATTGTGTACTGGACCCACAAATGCGTAACTACAGCCCTGGAGAACACTGTTTATTTACATGCATAATCTATTTTGATTTGTGCTCAAAAAAGTAACTGTATTTTGGAAATAAGTGCAAAAAGAAAAAATGCATCTCACTATTTATGTATGTATGTATTTATTTATTCATTTCAAAACAAGACCAACGTCTCTTAAAATACAGTTCTAACATTGAGATGATCTGAATGACATTTCAGCAGAAACTGTAGAATAGACTTGAGTGTGTAAATTCACCATATAATCTTATTTTCGTCTCTTGCAGGGCGACGACTTCTACAGATGTGGTGGTGTCGATCTGCGTGATCTTCGCCATGTCCTTCATCCCGGCCAGCTTCGTCCTCTTCCTCATCCAGGAGCGCGTCAGTAAATCCAAACACCTGCAGTTCGTGAGCGGCGTCAACCCCACCGTCTACTGGCTGGCCAACTTCGCCTGGGACATGGTACACAGAAACCCTTCTGCTCTGGAAGACGGATGGGACGGGGACAGGCGCGCAAGAGCTAAAAAGAGGAGCTGAGATAGCTAATTAAAACTCTATTAAAACTCTATCAATTTCCCGCTGAATCCTGTTCACCGCCTCCATTGGTCTAGACAGCGAGACTCTTCTGTTATTAGCTACAGTCTCAGCAGAGAGAGATGATTTCACCTTCCCTAATAAATCACTAATAAATCAATTAGTGTCAAGGGAGATAAAATGAGGATTCACAACATATACAGCGCAAAAAAAAAAGAAGTTTTTTTTAAACAGAAAAAAAACTAGAACGTATATGAAGAACTGAAAGCACAATAATAATACAAAACTAGATATTTGTTTATTTTTTTTAAACTGTCAGGGCTACAAAAATTAATAATAATAATATAAAATTATATATATATATATATATATATATATATATATATATATATATTAGTATGAAGAATAGTATTTAAAAAATATAAAATTAATAATAGGTATTTTACAGTACAGTTGTAAAATTACAATACTTTTATTTGTGTCATAATTTCTTCATTTTCATGCTAAAAGCAATTCATTTTTTCATCAAAAATGAAAAATGTTGCTTAATTTTGGTCTAAGCTACTCATTTGTTGCCAAACCATCTCTTCTTATTAAAAATATAATGCTCAGTTTGTTTTGCTATTTCAAATGTGCATTATAAGCGACTTAAACTCACAGCACATACAGGAAAGGAGTTTGATGATGAGATGCTGGAAAACCGTATCGTGAGCTGCTCATGTGTAAATGAACACAGTGCTGCATTTCACTTCTATATTTATTTAAATGGCAGAGATTTCAGTTTTATTTTTATGAATCATCCAGCCCTACACAGAAGTGTGTCGTGATAGTAGTCAGATTAATAAATATTAAAGCAGAAGCAGTTTAAATATGACGTTTGATTGTGTTGTGTGTTTTATGATGTGTTTCAGTGTAATTATATTGTGCCGTGTATCATCGTCATCATCATCTTCCTGTGTTTCCAACAAAAATCATACGTCTCTCCACCGAACCTGCCTGCCCTCATACTGCTGCTGTTGCTCTACGGGTGAGTGTGTGTGTGTGTGTGTGTGTGTGTGTGTGTGTGTGTGTTTGTGTGGTTTTATTTCATCCAGAGGTTGCTGAGTTTGTGTGTGTTTCAGGTGGTCCATCACTCCGATGATGTATCCCGCCTCCTTCCTGTTCAGCGTTCCCAGCACAGCGTATGTGGTTCTGACCTGCATCAACCTCTTCATCGGCATCAACGGCAGCGTGGCCACGTTTGTCATGGAGCTCTTCGACGACCCGGTGAGAGACACACACACACACACACACACACACACACACACACACACACACACACACTTACTGAAAGCCTGCAGTAGTGAACATTCTTTCAAATAAGGAACTTCTTTTTCTATTTATTTCCTTTATTTACTGACAATCTGTGAAACCTAGGAGGCTTATTTAAGATGTGCCAATGGAAAGTGTTCTTTGAGCCCATCCTGAGGCTAAAGACATGTTCACACCAACTATAATGAGAAATACATTAGCATCCGCACTAGGGATGCACGATATTGGATTTTGCCGATATCTGATATGCCGATATTTTTTCAAATCATTTTGGCCGATACCGATATATTTCCTTTTTGTTTGTAAACAACACCAAGTCTCTGCTGTGCAGAAATTATAAGCAAAATATTTGTAATTTTGCTTAGTTTTTAACAAGAACTTATTTGTTAGAATTAAATAAACCATAATGAAGGTTTTTTGACAGTATATTGAAGCTTTGAAAATAACTATAAATGAACTATATATCAATCGCTGCATTTTTTTTACCCAGAAAGATGTAGTGTTAACCCTAACATTTTATTTTATTTATAAGATTTAACATTTGTAGATGGTCTAAAGCAAAAGAGTTGTAAAAATTTTGAAAATCTTTTAGAGCTTATGATTTGTTTAAAAAATAAAACATATTACACATTAATGAATAAATCAGAATTTACAAGTGTCATGTTTGCGATTTTTTTTTTTTTTTTTTTTTACATGCAACCTATAGCTTCGGACCTTTAAATCAAAACATATTCATTATTTTATGACATCAATTACTGCTTTATTTAATCAGAAGCACAGTCTAAATGTTACTTGTGTAGGCTATTTTACTTTTAATTTAATTAGAAGTAGGCCGACAGTGCCCCCTACAGAATTAATACTCCTTACTGAGCGGGCATTAGGACCCGGGGGAGGCTGTCACTGCTGCCACTGCACATGCTATTACTGTTTACTCTATCACACTCTTTGCTTTCACAGATTAAATGCAGCAATCCAAAAGAGTGAATCTAATCATCATTCTGACAAAACTTTGCTTCAAGAATGAGTCACACTGCTGACGTTATATAATCACTAGCAGACCCTGAGCACATGTGAGTTAATGTATTCCTCTTATCGGCAAGACATATCGGCATAACCGATGCCGATATTTACATTTAAAGCCATTATCGGACGATTCCGATATCAGTCTGATAATATCGTGCATCCCTAATCCGCACTGTTTGGCCCAAAACTTAAACTGTACAATAATAATATAAACTTTTCACTAATAAATCACTGATAAAAAGGTGTTTCAGATTAACCTAGTTTAACACAGTATTTGCAAAAATACAACAGAGTATCTGAATGCTGTCTAAAGAGGTTGCTGGATTCAGTCAGTTTTAATTGGTTTAGCTGTTCCCTCAGCTGAAAAGTGCCACCCCCCCCCCAAAAAAAAAAAAATAATAATAATAATAATAATTCTAGAACCATTTAACTAGACCAGCAAAAC
>JAFVLL020018240.1:61441-85426 GCA_021397915.2 Tor tambroides | reverse complement strand
TAGGTTAGAATTTTGTGAATTTTTTGAATGAAAGATCAAAAGGATAAACAATGCAGATTTATTTTCACAGCCACCTTTGCTCAGATTTACCAAGGTCAATATTAGCGGAGGGCACTGTAAATCTGATGGTACTAGACCAGTGTCTGCAGGTGTGTTTTTGTTTTTTGTTTTGTTTTTGTTTTTTTGTTTTCTTTTAAGCATGTTTTCTCAGAATATTGTGTTGTTTTGGTTATTTCTTGGTTGTTTTCCTAGAAATATAAGATGGTAACCAGCAGATTTGGAGTCTAGATCTCCAAGATCTGTTAATAGATGCAGTAACTACTGTTCTGAGAATCAGAAATAGCTTTCTAAAATAATAAGTCTACTAATGCTAAATACTAAATACTATTTACTGTTAAAAGCAGCAGTTATTTCATACAAACACAACTTGCCGTCTTCTTGTGTTTGACTAAAGAGAAAATGACCTCAGAGCACTTTTTGTGTTTTGTGCATTAATAATCAGTGTTATTTTACTATTATTTATATGCCATTAAGGTCTTGAATTAGCTTTTTATTATTTATTTTAATTTTTAGCATTGTTAATTGTTTGTCTTTTTTGTCAGTTGTGTGCCTTATTTATTTAGTTACTTAGTTTTTTAGTTTGTAGTTGTTGTTTTTTTGTTTTTTTTACTATATAGGTTTAATTTTTATTTCTAAAATTCTAAAAAGTAAAAACTAGCTCAGTTTTGATTTATTTTCAGTTATTAATTTTAATGCTTCAACTTAAACTGATTTCATTTACTTACCAAGGTTGTTTAGTTCAAGATTTTCATTTAATATTTTTATTTTATTCTAATTTAGTTAACAAAGATGTTTTTATTAGTGAACTATAATAATGTACTCGGTTACAAACGTAACCTCAGTTACCTGAAATACGGGAACGAGTACTTTGTCTGCTAAGACGCTATGGGAAAAAGTCCTTTTTTCTCCTGAACTGAAGCCTTTTTTTCAGTCACGCAGTGTAACTGCACGGCCATCGGTTCATGCAGTGCATTTAAGATGAACCTATGGCTGCGAAGCCCGGCAAAGCCTGCCAGAATTGGTAAGGCCATCTGGCTATATAAGTGGCTGCTTCGCCATAGGATTCAGGTTACTTTGACTGAAGCGACGACTGAGTCGTGCAGCTACCTGGCACGGCTAGCAAAGCAGTACTCGTTCCCGTATCTTAGGGAACCAAGGTTATGTTTGTAACCGAGTACATTCCCTTTCAATACTTCACTCGTACTGCATCTGCTAAGACACTATGGGAACCAGTACAATCACGCCATGCTAAAGTAGAGGAATGACCACATGTATAATCTTGTCCTAGGCACCTCAGGGTCCAAGGGAACAAGAACAGCAAACACCTTAGGCAACCGGGTTAAGCTCACAGAGGTTACACCCGACCTTAGGTGATCATTCCAAAAGACTTGCACAGACTCAGCACCCATGGGGACCGAGAGCACACAAGTAAATCCTCTGATGGGTTTAAACATGATATAGTCAAACTCCCACTCAGAATGGTACTGCAGAAGCAGGAACGTGTCCATTATATAGAAAGCGAATGTGGATGGCGAGGCCCAGCCAGCCGCCGTACAAATTTCTGCAGTGGTCACGCCACTAGACCACGTCCAGGAAGAGGCGACACCTCTGGTTGAATGGGCTCTTACTCCAATGGGGCATTGTAGTCCCAAGGAAGCGTAGGCTAGCAGAATAACGTCAACTACGTACTTAGAAAGTCTCTGCTTCATGACCGGATGTCCTTTGGCGCGGCCGCCGAAGCAGACAAAGAGCTGTTCCGACTGCCTAAACAGGGCGGAACGCTCAATGTAGACCTTCAGCGCCCTAACGGGGCAGAGTAGATTCAACTCCTGGTCCTCATCTGAGGGAGGAAGCGTAGAGAGAGTAATCACCTGTGCTCTAAACAGAGTGGAGGGCACCTTAGGTATGTAACCATGCCTCGGTTTCAGGACGACCTCAGAGTCGCCGGGCCCTAATTCCAGGCAGTTAGGGCTCACAGAGAGTGCTTGTAAGTCTCCCATACGTTTTACCAATGCTAGCGCCAGCAGCAGAGTGGTTTTCAACGACCCTTAGAACAGTGGGCAGGTCCTGAACCAAGGTCTGCTCCCTGGTTCAGTTTGCCCGGAACATGTGCTGCTCTCAGCGAGCGCAGGTTGAGCTGAGCCCATTCCAGGAGGCGGACTAGGACGTGGTGTCCCTTCAGGTCTGGCAGGAAGGTTTGACATACTGCCAGAATTTCGAGGCAGTTGATGTGTAGACTGTCCTCTGCTTTTGACCAGTGGCCAAACGTCGGTTTTCCTTCGCACAGAGCTCCCCATCCCGTGTTGGAAGCATCTGTCGAGATTACCTTCCTCCTGTAGACCATTCCCAGAGGAACGCTCTGTTCCATCCATTGAACATTCTTCCAGCGGGCCAGGGCTGATACACAGGCCTGGTCCACCCTGATAAGCAGGCGTCCATGATGCCACACATGGGACGGAACTCGTGGTTTCAGCCAGTACTGAAGGGGACGCATACGAAGCAGGCCCAACTGTAGCAGTGGAGACGCTGCAGCCATAAGGCCCAGCAGCTTCTGAAACATCTTGAGGGGTCGAGAGGCACCAGCTTTGAAGGAGGCCACGAGCTGCTGTAAGGCTAAAGCATGCTCTGTCATGACCACCGCTCTCATGTGCACTAAGTCGAACACTGTTCCCAGGAATGAAACTCGTTAGCTGGGAGACTACCCTGAGCCCGAGGCATTCTAGGTGGCTCAGGAGCAGGGCTCTGTGAGATAGTGACTCCGCCTCCGTCTGGGCCAGAACGAGCCAGTCGTCGAGGTAATTTAGAATGCGGATTCTCTTCTGTCTCAGGAGGGAAAGAGCCGCATCTATGCACATTGTAAAAGTGCCTGGAGCCAGAGACAGCCCGAAGAGAAGGACTGTGTATTGATAAGCCACTCTCTCAAAGGCGAATCTCAAGAATCACCTGTGGTGGGGGGCTATCTGGATGTGAAAGTAGGCATCTTTCAAGTCCAGAGAAAAGAACCAGTCCTCTGGGCAGATTTGCGAGAGGATCTGTTTCAGGTTAGTCATCCTGAACGGCCGTTTCATGAGGGCACGATTCAAGCGCCTTAGATCGAGGATGGGCCGCAGGCCGCCATCCTTTTTGGGGACGAGGAAGTAACGGCTGTAAAAGCCTGACTCGTTCTGGGCTGGGGGAACCACCTCTATGGCCCCTTTCACCAGCAGGTTTCTCACTTCGGCGTGCAGGACGTGTGCGTCCTCGCTCTGCACCATAGCGGGGACCACTCGGTCAAAACGTGGGGGTCTCTGAGCGAATTGAATAGCTTTGTTTTATTATCCCCAGAAACCACTCTGACACTCTGGGGATGGCTTGCCACGCCTCGGCCCGGGAAGATTGGATTGGTTCGAGTGCGTGGACGCTACAAGGGGATATGGTACTCACGAGAAATGAAAGAGGAAAACTGCTCTCTTTTTGAAATTGTTTGTTTTTTATTTTGGTCGCTATAACAGCATATCGCCGCTTGGTCGCTTGAACGTGCCTGGAGTTTGCATCCCAGGCTTAACGTCACTGGGCTGGGACGGCGGCAGGGGGGCGGGGTCGACAGTTGAGCCCGACAGCTCCTCGGCGTCCGAGGCTGCTAATGACATGCTGTCATCCAGCAGCTCATCATCACTTCCCCCAAACAAGACCAGATCACTCGCAATGGCAGAGGGACACTGGTCAGGCTGGGTGAAGAGGACGGGAGAAACCTCTCTGTGTGGAGAGAGCAAGGTACGCGGGGCCTGAGCCGACGTAAGCTCGCTCGCATCCGAGTGCTATGATCCTCTGCCCCGCTGTTTTTTTCCTCACAGGCTCCTGGGAGAAAGAAAATGGGAGGGCGCGAGGGGCGGAGTCACTTTCTGAAAAGAAAGCTATCCACGAGCACAGAGAGGCAAGACTCATATTCTCACAATGAGAACATTCTTTCTCGGTGAGCGCGGATTCTGCGTGGGAAGAAATCTGAATCCTATGGCGAAGCAGCCGCTTATATAGCCAGATAGCCCCACCCATTCTGGCGGGCTTCGCAGCCATAGGCTCGTGCAGCACTGCTGCCGAGCCATTGGTTCGTCTTAAATGCACTGCACGAACCGATGGCCATGCAGTTACACTGCGTGACTGAAAAAAGGCTTCAGTTCAGGAGAAAAAAGGACTTTTTCCCATAGCGTCTTAGCAGACGCAGTACAAGTGAAGTATCGAAAGGGAACGCTGATTATAATGGATATTCTTTTCTTAGCTGAAGCTTTAAGATAATACAGATAAGGTGATATAATATACTATAAATTTTGGGGTCCTGATCCCCGTGTCTGGGTTTATTTTGCAATAATGATTGCCTGACTGTACATTTTTCTGTACATTATTATAGTCAATCACATTGATTAATCAGATTTTCTACAATATGATTTAAAAACGAATCCACATAACACATTTAAAAACAATAAAAAGCATCAGAACCATTTAAGTGACAAACTAGAACATTTCAGCTGGTAAGAGAAAGAATGAACACAATAAGAACAGTCACAGAATAATGTAAATTAAAGTCAACATCCAAAATGCATTTCTATAATAATGTTGATTCAGCATTTCAGTTTTATACATGGAATGCAATATTTCTTCACATGAAAATGTGCTGAACCAGCACATTTATGTTAATCAAAGGTTAAATGCAATTTGATTGTCACGTATGTCACATATATATATACATACATATAGGGAATGATGTAACATTATTTACGATATACGAGCCACGTTTGTATATTTTTAATTGACTTTATGACAAAGCAATCTCAAAGTCTCAAAGTCTTGATCATCTGAATGGCATTTCAGTGGTGTACTGCAAAAAATATTTGTTTGTTGTTTATCTAATCAATATTTTAAAACTGTGTTGGTACATAAAGAGGGAAAGGCTGTGTAATGGTGTGCCATAAAATGCTTTGCCAAAGTTTGTCTTGTGTACTAGACCCACAAATGGGTAACTACAGCCCTGGATAATGCTGATTATTTGCAGGCATGATCTATTTTGTTTTGCGCACAAAAAAAGTAACTGTATTTTGAAAATAAGTACAAAAGAAAAAATGTATTTCACAATTTATTTATTTATCTATCAGTTTATTGTTTTATGACAAAACAAGCCAAACGTCTCTTAAAATACAGTTTTGACTCTGAGATTATCTGAATGGCATTTCAGCAGAAACTGTAGAATAGACATGGAGTGTAAATTCACCATAGTCGTAATCTTATTTCCGTCTCTTGCAGGGCGTCGAGCTCTACGGATGTGGTGGTGTCGATCTGCGTGATCTTCGCAATGTCCTTCATCCCGGCCAGCTTCGTCCTCTTCCTCATCCAGGAGCGTGTCAGTAAATCCAAACACCTGCAGTTCGTGAGCGGCGTCAACCCCACTGTCTACTGGATGGCCAACTTCGCCTGGGACATGGTACACCAAAACCCTTCTGATCTGGAAGACGGATGGGATGGGGACAAGCGTGCCTGAACTAAAAAGAGGAGCTGAGATAGCTAATTAAAACTCTATTAAAACTCTATCAGTTTCCTGCTGAATCCTGTTCTCTGCCTCCATTGGTCTAGACAGTGAGACTCTTCTGTCATGAGTTACTGTCTCAGCAGAGAGATGAATTCAGCTTCCCTAATACATCACTAATAAATCAATTAGTGTCAGGGGAGATAAAAAGAGGTTTTGCAACATACACAGTGCAAAAGAAAAAAAAAATAGATAGATAGATAGATAGATAGATAGATGACACAAAACACAATATATATATATATTTACATTTACATTTACATATAGTTGTTTAGCAGACGCTTTTATCCAAAGCGACTTACAAATGAGGACAATAGAACCAATCAAAACCAACAAAAAGAGCAATAACATGCAAGCGCTATGACAAGTCTTGGTTAGCCTAGGGTTAGGGTTAGCAAGGTAGCACGTAGCAAGTTTTTTTTATTTTTTTTTATTTATTTTTTTTTTATAAAGAAAACAAGTAGATAGAATATAGAAAAAAGAAACCCAGTGTGTTTTTTTTTAAAGAAACAAGTAGGTAGAATAGAAAAAGGAAAGCTAGTGTTTTATATTTATATATTTATATATATATATATATATATATATATATATTGTGTGTGGTGTGTGTGTGTGTGTGTGTGTATATATATATATATATATATATAATACAAAATAATACAAAAATATATATATTTTACAATTATTATACATATATTATAAAACTGTCAGGGCTACATTAATAAAATAAAATAAAAATACTGTGGCTCAGTTTGGCCAAAAAAGTAAATAATAATAATAATAATAGTATACAAATAGTATAAATAATAGTATTTTAAAATTATAATATTAATGATAGGTGTATTTTAAAGTACAATTTCAAAATTACAATACTATTTGTGTCATAATTTCTTTATTTTAAAACATTAAACCAGTGAGCTTTTAATTTGGCTACATCTTCTTCAAGCTAAAAAAGCATGCATAATGTAGCCAAAAAAGTGATTATTTATGAAGTAAAATAATAATAATAATATTAATAATAATAAATAAATAAATAAATAAATAACAAATAAAATAAGAAGTTTTAATAAAAGACTATTTTGCTGTAAAATAACCAGTAACACAAAGAACAATAACTATAACTTATTATTTGCGTCCACACTAACAGACTATACCATACTGTTTAGTATAAAAACATGCAATGAAAATATTTGTTAAAAATTTTTTTAATAAAATTTAACAGTACAATTGTACTATTCTTAATTTCTTCATTTTTAAAAATGAAAGATTGAGCTTTATTTTGGTCTAAGCTTCTGCTTTGTTGGCAACAGGTTTACAAACACTTATTATAAAAATATAATAATGTTCAGCACATGATGAGATGCTGAAAAACCGTGAGCTGCTCATGTGTAAATGAACACAGTGCTGCGCTTCACTCCTGTATTTACTTAAATGGCAGCCTTAGCGATTTCTGTTTTATTTTTATGAATCATCCAGCGCTACACAAAAGTGTGTTGTGATAGTAGTCAGATTAATGTGTATTATAGAAGTAAAGTATGAAGTTTGATTGTGTTGTGTGTTTAATGATGTAATTTTCATTTTCAGTGTAATTATATCATCCCGTGTATCATCGTCATCATCATCTTCCTGTGTTTCCAACAAAAATCATACGTCTCTCCATCCAACCTGCCTTCCCTCATACTGCTGTTGTTGCTCTACGGGTGAGTGAGTGTGTGTGTGTGTGTGTGAGTGAGTGAGTGTGTGTGTGTGTGTGTGTGTGTGTGAGAGTGAGAGCGAGCGTGTGTCTGTGTGTGTGTGAGTGAGTGTGAGTGTGTGAGTGAGTGAGTGTGTGTGTGTGTGTGTGAAAGTGAGCGTGTGTGTGTGTGTCTGTGTGTGAGTGTGTGAGTGAGTGAGTGTGTGTGTGTGCGTGTGCGCGTGTGTTTGTGTCTCTCTCTGTGTGTGTAGTTTTATTTCACCTAGAGGTTCCTGAGTTTGTGTGTGTGTTTCAGGTGGTCCATCACTCCGATGATGTATCCCGCCTCTTTCCTCTTCAGCGTTCCCAGCACAGCGTATGTGGTTCTGACCTGCATCAACCTCTTCATCGGCATCAATGGCAGCGTAGCCACGTTTGTCATGGAGCTCTTCAACGACCCAGTGAGACAGACACACACACACACACACACACACACACACACACACACACACACTCACACACACACACTCACACACACAGACATACACACACTTACTGAAAGCCTACAGTGGAGAACAGGTCCATTAAATAAGGAGATTCTTTTTCTATTTATTTCCTTTATTTACTGACAGTCTGTGAAAGCGTCCCCATGTTGGGAAGCATGTTGAACGTGTGGCAGTGTAAAGCATTCTTTCAGCCCAAACTGAGACTAAAGACACATTCACATCAACTATAAAGAGTTTACTATATTATCCACATCTATAGAGAAACTAAATTAGTGTGCACACCAACGGAGAGTAATGTTCTCTTTATTTTCGGCTTAGGTAGGGCGGTACAAAAATCGTGATTTTCCTCATCAAAAAATATCAATCAATCAATCAATCAATCAATCAATCAATCAGATAATCAGTCAATCAATCAATCAGTCAGTCAGTCAGATAGTCAGTCAGTCAATCAATTTTGATTTTGATTTTATTGATTTATAATAATGTGGACAATCCCTTTTTATTAAAAAAGAGCAGCTTTAGCCTCTACGGCTAATTTCCAGCTGTAGTCCCCAGCCAGTTGTTAGAAGGCATACATCAAATAAAATACATTACAATTACAATTACAATAAGGCTAAGCAAACATACAAACGTGTGAAACACAATTAAGACAAGCACAAACAAGCAAGCACAAATTGCAAAGGCATAAGAGCAGTTCATGCATTAAAACAGTACAAATCAACATACAAAATAACACATACAGGACCTAACATTAAAGCAAACAACAGAAAGCTAATGGCAGCAACATGACCATGTCACATCATCTACACAACACAACTGTCAGATTGATGTGTGCAGTTATAATTGTCAGACAGCCAGTTTTTAAGGTGTATAGTAAAGGTGGAATACATATGTATGTCTTTAATTTTAGTGGGCAATGAGTTCCAATTTTGTATTGCTTTAACAGAAAATGATAATTGACCAAATGTGCTTTTCCTGAATGGAATTAGAAGATCACCTCGTGTGTTGCTTCTGGTAATCTGACTACTATTATTACGTTGGATTATAAATGAATTGAGAGGAGCAGGAGCAATATTATGCAAAATTTTATAGACCAGACAGATATTTTTATATTTAATTACATCTTCCCAGCTTAGCAATTTATGTTTATTAAGAATAATGCAATGATGTAAACTGTTAGGCTTCTGGTCCAGTACTTTAAGAGTTTTTTTATAAAGAATTACTAATGGCTTTAATGATAAACCATTAGTTTGTCCCCAGCTTGTCAGACAATATGTTAGGTGCGACATAATCATGGCAATCAATCAATCAATCAATCAATCAATCAATCAGTCAATCAATCTCAATTTTTCAAAGAGATTCAGGTTTATTTATTTGTTTGTTTGGTTTTGTAAGTCTGCACAATTTGGGCCAAAATGTGAAATTTTACAATAATAAATAATATGCCATAATAATAATAATAATAATAATAATGTTATTATTATAATAATTAACTATAAAGATTTTTTTCACAACATTGGGCAATGTTTTGGGGGCTTTTTTTTTTGTAAGTCTGCACAATTTGACCCAAAAATTAAACTGTACAACAACAATAATAATAATAATAATAATAATAATAATAATAATAAAAGTTTCACTAATAAATCACTAATAATGAGAAAGTGCTTCGAATGAATCCAGTTTAACACAGTATTTGCAAACACACACAATATCAATATTTGAAGAGGTTGATGGTTTTAGTCAGTTTTAGTTGGTTTAGTTGTTCCCCCAGCTGACAGGTGCCCAAAAATCTTTTCTAGAACCATTTAACTAGACCAGCAAGAACAGGTAAGACTACCAAACCAGCTGAGATTCATTTAAGCTGTTTTCTTCAGAAATGTTGAGTTCTTCCGCACTTTTCCAAGTCAAAAGTTGAAAAACACAGACTTTATTAGTTATTCAGGATGTCTGGCAAGCTAACAGCTAACATCATTTACAGCATCTTTAAAACAGACATAGACTGAGAGACGATGGTTTGGAGTCTCTACCCACCGTCCTCTCTGCACTGAGCTGATGTTTTATTTTTAATAAAGTTTCACGGCTGAAGTTGATTTGACATTATTGACAGGCAGTCCATTTAAACGTTCAGAAGTGTGTCTCGTGGGGCTGCTTACGCGGGATAAAGACATGAGGACTTTCCGACGCTGCTGTAGATCTGTCATCTTCAGTAATGAAAGTCTCTTTAACGCTCGTTCCCGCCCTGACAGCGTTCAGCCAATCACAGGGGCTGGCTCACCGTCCTCATCCAATCACTGCCAGTCTATCATCTGTCCATCTGCAGCTCTGACAGTCACAATAATGCTGCTTTATTGGCTTATATATGAGAGTGTGTGTTTTCATCTGATGGGTGTGGTTTCTAAAAAAAATAATCTTGTACTGCAACCTGATTGTGTCACATTATGTCAGTGTTTACTCCCATTATCATGGAATTTTAGTTTGTTTCTCTTAGTTTCCTGTCCCTATTTGTCATTAGTTGCCATGGTTATTCATTAATTTGTCCATACCTGTTTGTCTTTTAGTTCATTGTCTTTGTGTATTTAAGTTGCTCTTTGCTTTCAGTTCTTTGTGAGGTATTGTTCAATTTCAATTTCAGTTTATTTATAAAGCACAACTAAAAACAACTACCGTTGACCAATGTGCTGTACAATATAAATAACCATTAACAGAATTGAGATGAAGACAAGGTCACAAATAAAACAGCAAGACATAATGCAAAACAATTATAAATCATAAATAATAAGCCAGATCAAATAAAAATGATTTTAACTTAGACTTAAAAATGGATAGTGTGGGAGCAGTTCTGATTTCCGTAGGTACACTCTTAAAAATAAAGGTGCTTAAAAGGTTCTTCACAGCAATGCCATAGAAGAACCATTTTTGGTTCCACAAAGAACCATTCAGTCAAAGGTTCTTTAAAGAACCATCTCTTTCTTACCTTTTATAATCTGAAGAACCTTCTTTTGCCACAAATAACCTTTTGTGAAACAGAAAGGTTCTTTAGATGTTAAAGGTTCTTTATGGCAGATCCAAAAAAGGTTCTTCTATGGCATCGTGAAGCACCATTATTTTTAAGAGTGTAGACTATTCTAAAGTCTCGAAGTGGCTACGGCGAATGCTCGATCACCTCTAGTCTTTAGTCTGCTTCTAAGAACCACTAAGAGCCTTAAACTGGCAGACCTAAGAGCTCTTGCTGGTTGGTGGTCTATCAGCAGATCAGAGAGGTATGAGGGTGCTAAACCATTTAAAGGCTTAAAAATAAATAAGAGCACTTTAAAATGAATCCTGTAGTGCACAGGTAACCAATGTAAAGACAGAGGGAATAATATGTTCACGCTTTTGACCTTCCGTCAGGACCCTGGCAGCCGCATTTTTAACCACCTGTAGGCGGTTTAAAGAAGATTGACTGATCCACAAATAGAGAGAGTTACAATAATCAAGCCACGTGGTGATAAAAGCATGGATTACTCTTTCAAAATTAGTAAAAGAAAGAAAGGACTTCATTTTTACCAGGGTTCGCAACTGCCAGAAGCTTGACTTTATAACTTGGTTGACTTGTCTATCAAGCTTTAAAGCACTGTCCAACAACACACCCAGATTATGGCTTCACATAAGGTGCCAGAACACCAAGATTTTAATTTGGTGTACTGTGGATATCAGAAGGGGTAAACACCACAATCTCTGTTTTACTCTCATTCAAACTTAAAAAAAAAAAATTCAGGGACATCCATGCTTTAGTTTCCAAGAGGCAAGCGACCACAGGGTCTAATCCATTCTTATGTTTCAGAGGAAGATATATTTGTGTGTCATCTGCATTACAATGGTAACTTATACTATGCTTCTCAAAGATAGAACCAAGTGGAAGCATATACAGAGAAAATAACATCGGAGCTAGAGTAGAGCCTTGGGGGACCCCACAGGTCAAAGGGTCAGAAGAAGAGTGAAATTTGCCAGTATTAATTGAGAAACTACTGTTAGTAAGATAGGATTGAAACCAGTTTAGTGTTGAACCACAGATGCCCACTACCTGTTCTAAGTGGGACAGAAGAACATTGTGGTCTACAGTGTCAAAGGCAGCACTCAAGTCTAAAAGAACCAGTGCTACAGAATCTCCAGAGTTGGTAGCTAAAAGAACATCATTAAACACTTTTTAAAGAGCCGTCTCAGTGGAATAAAATTTTCTAAAGCCTGATTGAAACATATCAAAGATTTTGCAATCGACTAAGAAGTTTTGGAGTTGGTGAAGAACTAATTTCTCTAGAATTTTAGCTAAAAATGAAAGGTTAGAAATGGGTCTGAAATTTGATAAATCAGAGGAATCTAAATTAGGCCTCTTAGTCTGGGTTGTACCAAGGCATGTTTTAAATAGTCAGGAACAACTCCTAACTCAAGGCATTTATTAATAAAATTGCTTGTGTTGTGCCTATACAATGTTTTGTTGCCATTTTTGCCATCTTACCTGTGGATTACTTGAGTTTTTGTTTATAGGGCTACTCCACCCAAAAATGAACATTTTGTCATTAATCACTTACCCCCATGTCGTTTCAAACCTCTCTTCTCTGTCAGCCGCGACACACAGATGCGCTGTTTTCGTTCAAATCAAAGCGTAAATATACGTAGAAGATGTATCCTTGTGTCGCTGCTGACACAGAAGAGCGTACGCTATTTGCATGCAGCGATACTCTCCCAAATGGTGCTACAGTGACACTACGGTGATGAATTTGTTGAATAAAGTTGTAATTTTTGTTTTCTTTCCATATACAAAAAGTATTCACGTCACTTCATAACATTACTGTTGAACCACTGATGGCAGATGGACTATTCTGATGATGTCTTTCATACTCTTCTGGATCTTGACAGTGTAATTTACTTGGCAGTCAATGGGAAAGTCACAAGCCTCCCGGTTTTCATCCAAAATATCTTAAATTGTGTTCCGAAGACAAACAAAGCTTTTATGAGTTTGGAACGACGTGGGGGTAAGTGATTAATGACAAAATTTTCATTTTGGGATGGAGTATCCCTTTAATACTTAAAAACCTTTTTTGTGTTTTGTACTATTTTTGGACATTTTCCCTCTTCATTTGGACTCGACATGACAGATTGCAAAAATTCATTGTTGTCATCATTCCCTGTAGATGCCAATATAGTGCAATATAGTCCAATGCATAGAAATAGTGTTGTTGATATGTACATATTTTGACTACTTAGAAACAACATACCAGGTTGTTTTTTTTACACAATGTTTCTAAAGCATTTTATTTAGGGTTACAGTAATGTTTAAAGTTAATCTACAGTCAAATTTACCAAAACAGATCAGTGTAAGTTGAATGATTGCTTTAGTTAAGTTAAAATTGAACTTTAAAGTGCATATAAACAAACATAATAATAAACAAACTTAATAATACTTTGGCAAGTTATGCAAATAATAGTGCAACCATTTAAAATGAAACCTTAAAGAGACAACAATTAATAAAAAATATTTATTTAAAATATTAAACATTAAAAATATTTAATGTTTAGTCCCTTTAGCTGCTCTAGACTTGTATATATTTCAAATATTTTCTGCCATGAACTAGTGAATCCAGTGACTAGATGCCCCAGTTTGTTGATGAATGAGTACTGAGCTCAGCTGAATGAAGCTCTTCAGATGTGTTTCTAAAGCTGAACTTTAAGTGTGTTTGTGTGTATGATGTATGTCTCAGAGAATATGGGTCAGTGTGAATCCTGTGAGATTCTCTGTCTCTGGTGTGTGTGGTGATGTATGAGCGTGAGGTTTGTACAGTGGTTGGCAACAAAACTGTCCCATGATTTCTTCAGTGTTTTTGAAGAATCGTACACCGCTGGCGACGAATAGACTGCCATCAAAACGGTGCTTTATCAACTTTAGATTTCAGACAGATGTTGTATGGAGGGTGAGAATACAGTTCCAAAGTTTTTAAACTTCCACTCAGAAATTGCTAGTAAATTTCAAAATTAGTTAAAAAGAAATGGCAAGTAACACATTGAATTAAATGTGGAATTTTGATGTTTTTGACAATACATGTAATGGCATGAAAATGCTAAGTAAAATCATTTATGATCTTTTACAAAAATAACATTTCATGGAATATAGTTTCTCAAAAATAAAGATTCTGCCTTCTCATCATTTCAAACCCACATGCTTTTTTGTTTTCTGTGGAAGAAGAACATTTAGCAAAATGTTCATGTTGCTCTTTTTCATTCATTGAAATAAAGCTGAAATAATGAAAATAAAACAAAATTTAAATATTAGAAGAAATACAGACTTGAAAAACTTAAAAATTAGAAATGTTGCCTTGGCAACTAACTGAAATAAAATAATTATAAGTTGAAGTATTACAGTTAATAAAATTTAAAAAATAAAGTCAAGCTAAATTAAAAGATTTAAGAAATAATAATAATAAAAATTACAAACTAAATAGATTTAGAATATGTGACCCTGGACCACAAAAGCAGTCTGAAGTCGCTGGGGTATATTTGTAGCAATAGCCAAAAATACATTGAATGGGTCAAAATTATCCATTTTTCTTTTATGCCAAAAATCATTAGTATATTAAGTAAAGATCATGTTCCATGAAGATATTTTGTAAATTTCCTACCGTAAATATATCAAAACTTAATTTTTGATTAGTAATATGCATTGCTAAGAACTTCATTTGGACAACTTTAAAGGCGATTTTCTCAGTATTTTGATTTTTTTGCACCCTCAGATTCCAGATTTTCAAATAGTTGTATCTCGGCCAAATATTGTCCTATCCTAACAAACCATACATCAATGGAAAGCTTATTTATTCAGCTTTCAGATGTAGAAATCTCAATTTTGAAAAATTGACACTTATGACTGGTTTTGTGGTCCAGGGTCACATATATAGAAAATATAATAGAAAAAGAAAAATAATACATATTTTTAAAGTAAAATTTTAAAAATCAAAGTAAAAATCAAAGCTAAACACTGTAACACTGTTTTTAAGTCTTAAAAAAAGGTCTTAAATCAGAGCAGAAACTCTTAAATTCATAGTCATGGCATTAAATGTTGTATGCACTGCTAAAAATTAATTTCTTCCTCAGTATTTTGTCTTGTTTTCCAATGCAAATATCTAAAAATCCTTAAATGAAGAAACATTTACTTGAAATGCAAAATGAATATTTTGTTTTCTGAAAAAATTGAATAAAATGAAGTGAGTTTGTTTATTGCAAAAGCAAATATCTGTCATTGGGGTGTGCATTGTGTCTTCAAACTTAGAAGTGTTGTTAATTAAAGACATTAAGAGAACACACTGATGTATTTTGTTACCTTCAATTTATTCCTTAAAATTTCTTTACTTGGTCTTAAATAGGTCTTTAAAAAGTAAAGCCCAGAAACCTCTAATAAAAGAATCCATGACACAATCAGTGAAACAACATGTATTTAAATGCATCATTATGAAGAACCCCATGTTTCCAATCTAACATTGCCTTTCTGTGTTCCTCTCCAGAATATAACCCATATCAATGACATAGTCAAACAGGCTCTGCTGGTGTTTCCTCATTTCTGTTTGGGAAGAGGCCTCATGGACATGGCCAAAAACCAGGCGATGGCCACTCTCTACCAAAACCTGGGTAAGACATTCACATTCGGGGAAAGATCCTGAGATCTGAGAGGAAAGCTGATGTGTGTCTGTCTCTTCAGGCGAAGACCGCTTCGAAAATCCTCTCAGCTGGAACATGGTGGGCAAGAATCTGTTTGCCATGGCCATTCAGGGGGCTGTCATGTTCAGCCTGACCCTGCTCATCCAGCACAAGTTCTTCTGCAAACCCATGTAAGAAACACACTCCTTAGACAGTTGACCCAAAAATGAAATATGCTGTTCATTTACTCACTCTCAGGTCATCCAAGATGTAGGTGACTTTTTTTCTTCAGTTGAAGAGTAAAGAAAATTTTTAGCTGAAACCATGGTCATTGGTGATTTTTTTTTTTTTTTTTTTTAAAGGCAAGTCAATGGCTACCGTCACTTTAAGAGTCAAAGAAAGCATATCAGGCAACACAAAAATAATTGTGGCTCATGACAATATATTGAGGTCTTATGAAGCAAAATCATCGGTCTGTCCAAGAAACTGAACATTATTTACAACATTATTACCTGTAATCCAGAGACTCAGGCAAATGGATGAGTTTGTCAACGAATCGTTCTTTTGAACCGGTTCTTTTTAGTGAATTAGATGAATCAGTTCACCAAATCGGACTGAACCTTCTGAAACAGTTGACAGATCAATCAAGTTACTCAATCAAAACTCACTTTCAGACACGTGTCAGTCACTCCTACTGGAAATGAGCCAAAATACTGGCGAATCTGATCCTGTGATGAATGAACTGATTCAGTGCTCCAGTTCCTCCAACAGTCATTGAACTGAAGAAACAGTTCGACTCGGATCGAAGACCAATTTAGGTATTGGGTGCTTTAATAATACAATTGTGTACACATTACTGTGTTACGTAAACAAACTGGAGAATCAGTTTTTGAATCAGTTCATTGAAACAGTCTGTCCAAAAGAACCAGTTTGTGGAAAAGAATCGTATTTCCTTGTTTACATGAGGTTCTGGACTACAGGTAATAATGTTGTAAATAATGTTCAGTTTCTTGCACAGACCGATTGTTTCGCTTCATAAGACCTCAGTATATCATCAGGAGCCTCAGGTATTAATTTTGTGTTGCCTGTATATGCTTTTTGACGCTCAAAGTGACGGCAGCCATTGACTTACCTTTAATGAATCACCAATGACCACGGTTTCAGCTAAAATTTTCGTTTTTGGTGAACTATCACTTCAGAAAAACCTGTGAATGTAGCTCTATATCTGTTGTGCATCTTTACTGATTTTTACACATGATCCTGCCGTCTGCTCTGCGATGATGTACGCACATCTTCACACACAGGTCGATAAAGTCACTACCGACATCTTCAGGTGAGGAGGATGAAGACGTGGCTCGAGAGCGTGAACGTGTGCAGCAGGGCGGAGCTCAGAATGACCTGCTCCGAATCTGTGACCTCACTAAGGTAC
Source organism: Tor tambroides (assembly GCA_021397915.2). Classification (NCBI taxonomy): domain Eukaryota; kingdom Metazoa; phylum Chordata; class Actinopteri; order Cypriniformes; family Cyprinidae; genus Tor; species Tor tambroides. Next base: position 68,546 of record JAFVLL020018240.1, on the reverse strand, counting down.
TTCCTGTTCCTGTCCAAGTCAAATTTCTGACTTCCTACTGTGAAAAGTGCCATAAAGCGTGGGTTTTTGAGGACTTATGGGCAGTTGTCAGCTGATCAGGATTGGATACAAGCTAGCCAATCAGATAAATGAGATAGACTGGTTTAAACAAGTATAAGACCAGCAAATCAGCATGTTTTTTCAGCAGGGTTATTGAGATCGATACTGTTTTTGATTCTTTAATGAATGTGTGTCAAAAAGCCTCAAAGAAACACCTTTTTTTGTAATAACATTATGGTGTTATTCATGATCATCTTTGAAATAAGTGCGCTTAATTGTGCACCTGTAGTGTACTTAAATCTTAAAAAAATAGATACTTGCAGATAATATAATATTAATGAAATAAAAGACCACTTAAGAGAGATGCTTTCATGACTGTTTCTAAACACACTTAAGTACACTTTTAAAAAGTGACCTTTGTAATAATGTCAAATTAAAAGTTTTACTTTAAAGTACATTTTAAATCATTATAGTTTAAAAATCTTTTTGTTGTGTTTTAAAGACGTATACATCTTTTGATTTGTTAACTAAGATACTAAAGCACATGTCAAGTACTTGATTATAATTTAGTCTTTAGCACTAAATGTACTAAATTGCAACTTCATCATTACAAATGTGTAATTACGAATTTATTTAAATACATGACAGACAAGTTTTAATAGAAATCATGTTAAAGTATATTTTAGCTTATCCTAAATGCTTGTCTGTAAATTCAGCAGTACTTTAACCATATTTCAAAGACAATAGAAGTAATTATGAAATTAAATATAAACATGTACTTAAGTCCTGCACTTAAGTCCAACTTAAGTGGGTCAAAAACACTCTAAAGTTCAGCTAATAGCATTTGATATAATTTTAAACTATAATACATTTTCATTTAATTGCAAGTAACATCTGAAAACACTGCGTTCAGTTCACACTTAAGTGTATTCTTTTAAAGTATATTATTTTCGTGAAAAGACCTCTTTTTAAAAGCACGCTAAAGCTCTTGTTTTTCACGAGGGTTGTCTTGTATGTTAATGTATATTCGGGACAGACGGTCGTAGTCCAGCTGTGTGAGAGTACAGATGTTCACAGAGTCTCAATGATTAGGAGTGAGAGTTTAATTTGTGTGATCTGTAATCAGGCGTCTCTGAGCGCTGAGAGCAGCTGTCTGTGAATCACGCGCCGCTCTGAGAGCAAACAGGTGTCAGTGCAGGAGACCCTCAAACATCTCCGACCGGATAAAGTCCTCATGCATGTGGATTTGATCACTTATTTAACTCTATAAAGCTACTGTATCATATTTGATACATCAAAGTCCTCTAAATGATCAGTATGATAACAGTTTTGCTGTTAAACCTGTTGCACACAGTCTACTTCATCCCTTCTGTCGTCTGATTGATAGTTTGGAGTTTTTATCCAGTAAAAGCTGTTTTAGTGTAATTGTACAAACGTCCAGCTTCAGCTCGTGCTTCATGTGTCAAATCTTTACTGATTTCTCTCAAGTAAACATAAGAATATCTTTAGTCATATTTCCAGATGAACCCTCACTGGACTGAAGCAGCTCGGCTTTACTTGATTCTCCATCAGTCATTTTTTAGAAAAATCAGTGCGTCTCAAATCTGATCATCAGGATCTTTTGAGGAACGTTTGTTTCCAGAAGCTTTACTTTCACTGTTCCTCAGTGGAGGAATGATCTTCCCAAGCCTCCAAAACATCTCACATCTTTTGAGGAACATTTATTTATTCATCTCTCAATCGTTATTGGATTGCATTGCATTATATGGATCATTTCAATCTCATCTTACTAAGACATATTATTGGAGATATAGAGTGACAAATGATATTTATCTAATTTTCTGTTAAGTATCTGCTATACTGTTATAAAGATCTCACTGATTTACATAAGTATCAGAATTTTATCTTACATTTTGTCAGAGGTGAACAGTAGTGAATTATTTTTACTTTACTCAAGTAAATTTAAAAAGTATGTGTACTTTATCAGTGTTTTTCTTTGGAAAACTTTTACTTTACATTTCAAAGCACAATATTGTACTTTTTACTGCACTACATTTCATAAATAAAAGTTGTTTTGTTTTGTTTTTTACCTTTAATATTTAAGAGCATTAAAAATGTAGTACTTTCTTGTATTCAAGTAAATCTTTCAATTACTTTTCCTTGAGTAAAAGTAAGAAAATACTAGATTTCTAATGCAATTAAGTATTAAATGATATTTAATATGAAACATACTGCAGTAAAAAGTACAATATTATGCTTTGGAATGTTGTGAAGTAAAGTTTTCTAAAGAAAAACACTCTGATAAAGTACAGACACTTGAAAAGTATTTTTAAAGCAGAGTAATAATACTTCACTACTGTCCGCCTCTGCTTTTTTGTCATATAAATATCAGCATCTACAGCAAATTGCACAAATTTTCTTAGAGTCCCTGAATAAAATGTCAATGTTTGTCTGTTTATATATACATAATTGGCATATATTTGCCATGATACGATTATACTGTATAATATTCGTGAAATATTCATGATTTTTTTTCTGTCCTTCAGATGTACCGTATGAAGAAGACTCCGGCCGTGGATAAGATCTGTGTGGGTGTTCCTGCTGCTGAGGTAAATCTCACACACACACATGAAATGAAAACTTATTTTAAGCACTAATAAGAAGAAAGTGTCTGATTTTTAATAAGTGCATAATGCCAAAGGTCTTTAAACAACTTCTGGCAGATATATGCATTCAAATTTGGCAACACGGACAGAAAATATTAATGAAGTGATCTGTAACTAAGAATGTCTTTCCCCTGATACCAGTGGCCATCATCTATTGTTATCAAGAAACTGTGTTCTTTTTATGAGGTCTTTGTGAATAATAATGTTGTCACTGAAAGATTGCGTGTGTTTGTGTTTTGCAGTGTTTCGGTTTGCTGGGAATCAATGGAGCCGGTAAAACTACGACTTTTAAAATGCTGACAGGAGACATCAGTCCGACGGCCGGAGACGCTTTCCTGAACGGATACAGGTGAGTCCCTCTGTCCATCACACCTGTCTGGAAAATAACAGCTCTTAAAAATCTAGTCGTCTTGAAGCTGATGTTGCCACTATTGTTCAGTTAAAGGAATGTACTTGATCTTCAAGTGTTTGTCAACTTCAGAAGGTCAAAATAAATATTACAAACTAAACTAAATATACATTTAACATAAAAATAAAATAAATGAATAAATCATTAAAAATACATCAGAATGATTACATTTCAATGAACTTACATTTCTCATAAATTAAAGACAATTCAGATCATTCTTACAATAAATTGGGGTAACAGGGTTGAATGGTTGAGTTACAGTAAATGCAGTCAGCAGAACAATATCTGTAAGAATTGGAATGGAATTAAATTATTATAATATAATTATATGTTGTAAATATATATTGCCACACTCCGATTTTCAGCAATGTTACGTTTTTGTTGTGTTTGATTTGTTGTTTTTGTAATTCCACAAAGTAACAGGGTTGCACACAAATTAAAGTAGTTTTTTGTGTTCCTAAGTTCAGTACTATACATACTTCCTATAAATTAAAGAAAAATATATATAAAATATATTCTTTGATCATTCATTTCTTATTGTAATCTTGGGTAACAGGGTTGAATGTTTGAGCTTGATGAATGCAGTCAACAAAACAATATTTGTAAGAATGGAATGAAATAAATATAATATAAATATGAATTATTATTGTAAAATTTGAGAAGGAATCCAATTTTAAGCAGTTACTTTTTTGTTGTTTATTTTCAGTAATTCCATGCAGCAACAGGGTTGCACACAAAAACAAACAAAGCTTAATATTACACTTTTTACGTTTAAAATTAAAATTGTTTAATTCATTAAATTGATTATTTAAGTAATGAATAATTTCAAAATCATTACATTTGATTTGATTTGATTTTTTTCGAAAATATACATATTGTGAATAAATTAAAGGAAAGTGTCTTTCATTTCCCCCAAAATTAAGAACAGTATTTCTCTGATCATTAGTTTCATACAATAAATTAGGGTAGCAGAGTTGAATGGTTATTGTTTTTAATGCAATGAACTGAATATCAATACATTAGATTTATTTTATTTTTTTACACTTGATTTTAAGTATATCGGCTCAAGAAGTTCAGGATCTCTAAAGCTTAAAGGGTACAGACTTGTGATGCATTTAAACAAGCTACTTAGATTCATTTTGTTAGATAAGTTTAGCTAACTTAACTCCTCAAGACAAAAAAGGGTTTGTGTGGCTAATGACTCAGACATGAGAGAAGGAGAGCAGACGTGGTCCTCCTGTCTCTGACTGTCTGTCATTCATCTGTGAGACGAGAGACAGACGGGCCGCTCATGTCCGAGGGGCGGGAAACGCAGCTGTCAATCACTTCACAGATAGTGAAGTTTACTTTTCCAGTTTGACGCTGCTGCTGCTGTCCTGCGGCTCAGGCTGACAGAGACGAGACGCACAACCTTATCTTTGTCTCTCTGTCTCTCACACATCATTTCAGTTTCAGGGGGCAGGGTTTGAGATTTGATATCACAGAAGAGGGGCTTAATATGCAAATTATATTTAGATTTTAAAGGTGAATTGTGGAATTTCATTAGTTGCATTACATTTCTGAAATAGCTAGTTAGTACATTTTGAGAGCATGGAGCACTTGCTCCTGGGGTTATTATAGTTAACTAACACTACATCAAATTTAATTAAAAAAAATCATTACTTGAAATAAGATAAACATTAACTCAAATAAAATAAAGATATACAGTCAAACCAAAATTATTCAGACACCAGATATAATTTTTGATATATTTTTTTACTAGTGGGTGCAGGACACTAAAGTTCATTTATGTAAGTGAGGATAGCAAAATAAAGTAAACTTGACATATTATACCAAAAAAATTCTTCATACAGTGGACTACCAGTAAAATTGATAAAAAATTTGTGACCAAAAATTTGATTTGACTCTTTGACCTGACCATGTTTTATTACACACCTTTCTATCAAAGTTATCTGACATTATCAAGATGAATTTGTTCTGACACAGTTTAACTCTTGAGTTCTTGTCATATTTTATCACCATTTTCTAAACTATAGTGAATAAACTGTGATAATGTGAGAAATGTTGAAGGTGTCTGAATAAATTTTGGTTTGACTCTCTCTCTCTCTCTCTCTCTCTCTCTCTCTCTCTCTATATATATATATATATATAAACGTAAACTCTAAATTTCATTAGTTGCCAAAGGAATATTTCTCATTTTCATTTAGTTTAATTTGATGTATTAAAATCATTAAAAGTAAAACTGAAATAAATATTAATAAAAAACAATTTAGGTATATAAAAATAAATTTAAAAAAACGAATAAAAACAACAAAACACATAACAAAATGACAAAAAAAAAAAACTACATTTATGATTCAAAAGAAAAATACAATAATAACAATCAATTCAAAATACTGAATAAATAAATAGATAGACAGACAGACAGACAGACAGACAGACAGACAGATAGATAGATAGATAGATAGATAGATAGATAAATAAATAAAAACTATAATAGTATCTTGTAATAAAACAGCACAGTTTGTTCCTGATAATGTTGTGCAGTTGCTGAGGTGTTTTGGTGTTGATGTTTCAGCATCCGCACTGACATGCAGGTGGTGCAGCAGAATATGGGCTACTGTCCGCAGTTTGATGCGATCGATGAGCTTCTGACGGGACGAGAACACCTCGAGTTCTACGCTCGACTCCGCGGGGTTCCCCAAAAAGAGGTTTCCATGGTAACAGCTTGCGCTCTTTACTTTCTAGACACTTAATCTTTCTAAAATCTAAAATTCACTCTCTATTTATGGAGTGTGTGTGTGTGGTTCATTCTATAGCCTTTCAGCAACAAAAACATGAAAGTGTGTGTCTGTGATCTCGCACGTCTTTGATCCCTTGCAACACACACACACACACCAGGGTTACTATTGTTTTTCATTTTTAATATATTATATTTAAAAAAAATGTTTCATTATACTGTCCGTATACATTGCAGTTCAGAAGTACGGGGTCGGAGTCTTTTCTGATCAAGGCTGCATTTATTTGATAAAAAATACAGTAAAATTGTGAAATATTATTACAATTCAAAATAGCTGTTTTCTATGTGAATATATATTAAAATTTAATTTATTGTTTTGATCAAAGCTGAATTTTCAGCATCATTACTCCAGTCTTCAGTGTCACATGATCTTCAGAAATCATTCTAATATGCTGATTTGCTGCTCAAGAAACATTTCTGATTATGATCAATGTTGAAAACAGTTGTGCTGCCCAATATTTTTTGTGGAAACTGTCATACATTTTATTTTTCAGGATTCACAGATGAATAGAAAGTTCAAAAGAACAGCATTTCTTTCAAATAGAAATCTTTTGTCGCATTATAAATGTCTTTACTGTCACTTTTGATCAGTTTAATCCATCCTTGATCAATACAAATATTAATTAATTAATTTTTTTTTAAATATATAGAGCCCAAACTTTTGAACAGTATTGTATTTTATAATGTTTTTAAATGTAGTTTTATTTTTATTTCAGTAGGTTGTAGCAGTACAGAGTCTCATTCATTATTGCCATCTGTTGGCGTTTATTTTGTGTTAATTCAGTATTATTATTATTTTTTTTAATTAATCATTTTATCTTAGTTTTAGTGTTCAGTAATCACCCTGACACACACACACACACACACACACACACACCATAGATGGATATGCAGTGATATTCTCTCTCTCTCTCTCTCTCTCTCTCTCTCTCTCTCTCTCTCTGTCTCTGTCAGGTGGCTGAATGGGGCATTAAGAAACTCGGTCTTGTCAAATACTCTGAGAAATCAGCAGGAACTTACAGCGGTGGCAACAAGCGCAAACTCTCCACTGCCATGGCTCTGATTGGCTGCCCTCCTCTCGTCTTCCTTGTAAGACACACACACACACACACACACACACACACACACACACACACACACACACACACACACACACACACACACACACTCACACACACACACACACACACA
>JAFVLL020018240.1:52500-61345 GCA_021397915.2 Tor tambroides | reverse complement strand
TGGTGATTCATAAAATGTGAGTCAATGGCTGCCTTCACTTTGAGAGTCAAAAAAGCATCAGGCAACACAAAATTAATACCTGTGGCTCCTGACAATATATTGAGGTCTTATGAAGCGAAAGGATCAGTCTGTGCAAGAAACTGAACATTATTTACAACATTATTGCTAAAGATGCACCGATCGACCGGCCAGGGACCGGAATTAGCCAGTTTTCCTCATGAACCGGTTTCTGCGCTGGCCTGGTTTGACGTCACATTATGGTGACTGATAAATTTACGTCGTGCCAGATGAGGCTTGCGAAGCTTGAGTGAGTGTGTGAGAGAGACTCGTGCAGAAACCAAAACAAATGAGCGCAACAGCACTCACAGAAAGTTATAGATACATGCTGCGGTAGTAAAAAAAAAAAAAGAGAGAGAAATTTATAATATATGATTTAGGTACGCAACATTGCACAACCAAAATGTTTCAGCACGATTGCAATTTGATTTTATACAAAAGTAGCTTAATAAACAAGAAGTTAAAATTACGCGTCTTTCATTTTAGACACAATATTAACTGTTTTTGCTCAATTTCGCTGATGAAAATAATTCCAAACAAAGCCACAGCAGAACTGTTTTGTGTCTTCGAGCAACACTGCGGTGTTTCGTTACTGAATGAATCCACGTTTTTGAGCGAATCAAGTGAGTCAATGAATTAGTAACCCATTCATAAAGACAGTAGTCACTTGCCTCGTTTCTGAATGAAGCAGCCGTTTGAACGAATCTGTTGAATCAATGACTCACTCATTCAAACAGTCATTTGCCGCCACCTACTGGTTTGGTTTCATATTTAAAACTATCATTGCATTATCCCCAACATTTCTTATTTGTATGTTTAAAAATATTTAAAGCATTAATTTTATAAAATGCTTAATGCATTCAAAATTTTGTAGTGTAAATGCATTCATGGCACCTTAGCTTCATCAGACAGACTGTGTAAATACATCTAATGCCACTTCAGATGCAGCTTCTGTGTTTCCTGCAGTGGAAAGATGGAGTTTGTTGATACCGATTTCATTTGAATAGTAACAGCTCTACAGTTTCTTATTATTCTAACTGAATTAATTGAAACAATGTAAAAATTTGATGTGAAAGATGATACATTTAATAAGGTTAGGGGAAAAAAAGACCATTTAAGAAACAGTGGGAAATGTCATCTATTTTGTTAAATAGTACAGCAACTCCTTTTCAGTTAATTGTTATTTCTACCTCTTTTCTAGTCATAGAGCACTTTATTTTAAGAGTTGTTTTAGTGAGAGAACATCTGTAACTTTGTCCAGATTGGGGAAATTGTAATGTTTATTTATTTATTTTTATTTTTTGCATTAAAAAAAGTATAGATTTTTGTTTGTATATGCTGTAAATTATAGTTTTTAGAAAGAAAATCGGAATCTGCAAAAATCGGTATCGGCAGGGCACACTTACAAATAAATCGGAAATCGGAATCGGCCAAGAAAATTGCAATCGGTGCATCTTTAATTATTATCTATAATCCAGAGGCAACGGATCATTATTTTGAACCAGTTCTTTTAAGTGAACTAGATAAACCAGTTCACCAAATCAGACTGAAGCATCTGAAACAGTTCATGACTCGAGCAGCACAGATCTATAAGTTACTCAATCAAAACTCACTTTCAGATGTCTGACAGTCACTCCGACTCAAAATGAGCCAAAATAGGAGCACATCTGGTCCTATGATGAATGAACTGATTCAGTACTTCAGCTCCTTCAATAGTCACTGAACTGAGGAAACAGTTTGACTTGCACTGAAGACCAATTTGGGTATTGGGTGCTTTAATAATATAATTGTGTACACATTACTTTATTGTGTGATTATGTAAACTGGTGAATCAATTTTTGAGCCAGTTCATGAAACAAACTGTCTGAAAGAACCAGTTCAAGGAAAATAATCATATTTCTCTCTTTGTCTAAGACTCTGGATTACAGGTTATAATGTTGTAAATAATGTTCAGTTTTTTGCACAGACTGATCGTTTCGCTTCATAAAAACTCAATCTATCATCAGCAGCCATGGGTATTATTTTTGTGTTGCCTGTATTTGCTTTTTTGACTCTCAAAGTGATGGCAGCCATTGACTCGCATTTTATGAATCAGCAAAGAGCACGGTTTCAGCTAAAAATCTTCTTTACTGTTGGACTGAATTAAAAATTCACCTACTGTTCATCTTGGATGGCCTGAGGATAAGTAAATGAATAGCAAATTTTAATTTTTGGGTTAACTATCCCTTCATAAAAACCTGTGAATGCAGCTCTATATTTGTTGCACATCTTCACTGACTTTTATACACGATCTTGCCGTCTGCTCTGTGGTGACATACACACATCTTCACACACAGGTCGATAAAGTCACTACCGACATCTTCAGGTGAGGAGGATGAAGACGTGGCTCGAGAGCGTGAACGTGTGCAGAAGGGCGAAGCTCAGAATGACCTGCTCCGAATCTGTGACCTCACTAAGGTACTTCCTGTTCCTGTCACTTCAAGTCGAATTTCTGATGTCCTACTGTGAAAAGTGCCATAAAGTGTGCATTTTTGAGGACTCATGGGCAGTTGTCAGCTGATCAGCATTGGATACCAGCTGGCCAATCAGATAAATGAGCTAGACTGCTTTAAAACATTTTAAGACCAGCAAACCAGCATGTTTTTATTTTTTTATTTGTTTATTTTTTTTTAATTAATTAATTTCACAGCAGGGTTACTGAGAACAATGCTGTTTTTCTTTAATAAGCTAAGAAACGCCTGATTTTTTTGCAATTACAAAACTCTGGTGACATTTGTGATCACCTTTGCGAAACAAGTGCACTTAATTGTGTTAAATGTGCACTTGTGGTGTACTTAAAATCTAACAAGTAAAAAGTATTTGCAGATAATATATAGCATTAATGAAATAAAAGGACACTTAAGTGACTAAAAGAGACACTTTCATGACTGTTTCTGAACGCACTTAAGCAGATTTTTAAGTGACCTCTGTAATGTCAAATTAAAAGTTTAACTTTGAAGTTCATTTTAAATCATAATATTCTAATAACCTTTTGTCGTGTTTAAAGAAGTGCACTTATTTTGATGTGTTGACGAACATACTAAAGCGCATGTAAAGTATTTGATTATCATTTTAATTGCATAGTAGTGTTATTCGATATTACAAGTATTTTAAATGTACTACATTACAACTTCATAATTGCAAATATATTTAAATACAGATATACTTAGGTCCTAATTATGTGGGTCAAAAACACTCTAAAGTTTAGCATTTTATATCAATTTAAACTATAATACATTTTCATTTAATTGCAATAACCATGCAGTTAAGTGTCTGAAAACATTACATTCAGTTCACTTATAGGGCACACCTTAAGAAAAAATCTGCTTTTCGCTGTGCCTAAAATGTATAATTGCATGTTAATATAAAATATATAATTTAAAATACACAAACAAAATCATTTTAAAAAGTAAAAATTATAAAATCATTGAAGTATATCTCATAATCATTGAATATAGATTTACAGTAGAAACAACTAATTATATTTTATTAAATTATATGATTAATATCATGTTTTAAATATGATGGTTTCATTCTAAACATGGTGATTATCTCTAATATGGACACCCAACATAATATATGATATTTACCATCTGAATCTAACCATGTCATGTCAACAAATGGAAAAAATCAGCCATCTATTAATTATCATGTTAATTACTGTGCCTTTAGCCCCAACAGCAGGGGCGCTTTTTACCCCAAATACCATACTTTTACATATTCTTTAGTTATTTAAAACTGTTGCTTTAATTATCGTTAAGAAGACCTTTGTCTCAAAATATATGCATTAATTTTAGTGATTCTCATTTGCTATTTAAATCTACAACATTTAAAAAAAAAAAAAAAAAAAAATATTAGATCAAGTTAGCACAGAATCAACTTTGCACTTTCAACTTTGAAAGTGCTACGCCATGTTTTTGTGCCATCTAGTTGTTTAGAGTGGTTTAAAACAATATCAAAGGTGCCTTTTACCCCGTTGTACCCTATATATTATTTCAAAGTATATTGTTTCAGTGAAAAGAACTGTTTTAAAAGCACGCTAAGGCCCTTGTTTTTCACGAGGGCTGTTGTATATTGATGTATATTCAGGACAGACGGTCGTAGTCCAGCTGTGTGAGCATACAGATGTTCACAGTAGCGTCTCAGTGATTAGGAGTGAGAGTGTGAATTTGTGTGATCTGTAATCAGGCATCTCTGAGCTCTGAGAGCAGCTGTCTGTGAATCACGCGCCGCTCTGAGAGCAGACAGGTGTCAGGAGACCCTCAAACATCTCCGACCGGATGAGTCCTCACGCACGCGGATTTGATCGCTTATTTAACCCTATAAACCTACACAAGTCCTCTAAATGATCAATATGATCAAAACTTTACTGAGAAACCTGTTGCACTCAATCTACCCCATGCCTTCTGTTGTCTGATTGATAGTTTAGAGATTTTTTTATCAAGTAAAAGCTCTTTTAGTGTAATTTTCCAAATGTCCACCTTGAGCTTGTGCTTCATACTGTCAAATCTTTAGTGTTTTGTTTTTGTTTTTGTTTTCTTCCAAGTAAACGTAGGAATAACTTTACTAAGATTTCCAGATGAACACTTACTGGACTGAAGCAGCTCGGCTTTACTTGATTCTTCATTAATCATTTTATAGAAGAATCAGTGCATCTCAAATCTGATCATCAGGATCTTTTGAGGAGCGTTTATTTCTTCATCTCTCAATCATTATTGGATTGCATTGCATCACATATTTGGATCATTTAAATATCATTTTACTAAGACATACTGTATTACTGGAGATATAGAGTGACGACTGATATTTACATATATACTGTATGTGTGTGTGTGTGTATTTATGTATATATATATATATATATATATATAAAATCTGCTGTACTGTGTACTGTTATAAAGATCTCATTGATTTACATTACAAGCATCAGAATTTCATTTTTTGGCATATAAATATCAGCATCTTATATGGATGTCTTTTTTTCTCTCCTTCAGATGTACCGTGTGAAGAAGACTCCAGCCGTGGATAAAATCTGTGTGGGTGTTCCTGCTGCAGAGGTAAATTACACACACACACACACACACACACACACACACACGCACAAGAAATGAAAACTTATTTTAAGCACTAATAAGAAGAAAGTGACTCATTTTTAATAAGTGCGCAAAGGTCTTTAAACAACTTCTGCCTCCATGGATTGACTTTCAGCAGATATATGCATATAAAATTTGGCAAAACAGAAAATATTAATGAAATGACCTGTAACTAAGAATGTCTTTCCCCTGATACCACCGGCCATCATCTATCATTATCAAGAAACTGTGTTCTTTTCATGAGGTCTTCGTGAATAATAATGTTGTCACTGAATGATTGTGTGTGTTTGTGTTTTGCAGTGTTTCGGTTTGCTGGGAATCAATGGTGCCGGTAAAACTACGACTTTTAAAATGCTGACGGGAGATATCAGTCCAACGGCCGGAGACGCTTTCCTGAACGGATACAGGTGAGTCCCTCTTTCCATCACACCTGTCTGGAAAAAAACAGCTTTTAAAATCTAGTCATTTTGATGTTGATCTTTCCACTATTGTTCAGTGAAAGGAACGTACTTGATCTTCAAGTGTTTATTGTCAACCTCAGGGGGTCAAACTAAATATTGCAGACTAAACTAAATATAAATTTAACCTAAAAATAAAATAAAATAAATGAATAAATCATTAAAAAAAAATACATCAGAGCGATAAAATTTTGGTGAACTTATACTTCTTATAAATGAAAGAAAAATCAAACAATTCTTACAATAAACTGGGGTAACAGGGTTGAATGGTTGAGTTAAATGCAGTCAACAGAACAATATTCGTAAGAAATGGAATGGAATTAAATTAATATAATATAAATATATGGTGTAAATATATATTGCCACAATCTGATTTTAAGCAATGTTACTTTTTTTTTTTTTTTTTTAATTTATTTATGAAATTCTACACAGTAACAGGGTTGCACACACATTAAAATTATTTTTAATGGTTATAATTTCAGTATTATACGTTCTTTCCATAAATTAAAGAATAAAAGAATAATTTCCCAAAAATATATTGCATGTACACAAAAGCAAACAAAGCTTAATATTGCACTCTTTAAATTAGTTAATTTAAATTGTTTATGCAATGAATTGAATATCTATTTAATGGATAATTTCAAAATTTTTACATTTGATTTTTTTTTCAATAATATACATATTTCCCATAAATTAAAATTAAAATATCTTTAATTTTCCAAAAATTAAGAACAGTATTTATTGATCATTAATTTTACAATAAATTAGGCTAACAGGGTTGAATGGTTGAGCTGCATAATTAATACTGCTTTTAATGCAATGAACTGAATATCAATTCATTAAATTTATTTATTTTGTTTGGTTTTAATTATATCGTCTCAAGAAGGTCAAGATCTCTGAAGCTTAAAGGGTATAGACTTGTGATGAGTTTAAACTAGGTACTTCGATTAATTTTATGTTAGATAAGTTTAACTAACCTAACTCTTCTCAAGACAAAAAAAGGTTTTGTGTCACTAATGGCTCATTTTTTGTGGAGCGCCCGTCTGTGTGTTGATTGTTCAGTCGGTGAACAGAGATGATAGAAGGAGAGCAGACGTCGTCCTCCAGCGCGTCTCTGTCTCTGACTGTCTGTCATTCATCTGTGAGACGAGAGAGACGAGCCGCTCATGTCCGAGGGGCGGGAAACGCAGATGTCAATCACTTCACAGATAGTGAAGTTTACTTTCCCAGTTTGACGCTGGTGCTGCTGTCCTGCGGCTCAGGCTGACAGAGACGAGATGCATGACTTTATCTTTATCTCGGTCTCTCACACATACTTTCACTTTGAAAGTTTTAAGTGACATGTAGAGTATCAGGGGGTGGAGTTTGAGCTTTGATGTCAAAGAAGAGGAGGGGCTTAATATGCAAATTGTATTTTGCATTTAAAGGTGAATGGTCATTTCGCTAGTGGCATTACATTTCTGAAATAACTTGTTTTTATTATAGTTAACTAAAACCATAACTTGAAACCATAACTTTTAATTTAATTTAATTCAATTTAACTTGTAACACTTTACAATACGGTTCATTAGTTATCTGTAATGAGTCCACTGGAGGAGAGTTGAAAAGACGACCCCATCTCATGAAAGTGTGTATAAATAGTATGCCAAATAAAAATGAACTCATGGTATTGATATGCAAAAATGGACTTTGGCGTGTATATGCTATGCGATGGGTAGGATTAGGGTCGTGGGGTAGATGTGTATCATATGTACACGAAAATTGCGTATCATATGCATGCCAACAAATTTTGTATCATATGCACATGAAAACTGCGTATTATATGCACGCCAAACACGTTCGTATCATATATACGCCAAAGTCCATTTTTTCGTATCAATACCACAAGTTTTTGGTTTTATTTGGCGTATTATTTATATGCATTTTCATGAGACCAGGCTCGAAAAGAACCCAAGTGCAGCTTTATTTAATTCCCAAAAATTAACCAAACAATAAACAAAGACTTGACTTGATTTGACTTGAAATAAGACTTGACATGGCATGGCATGAACAGACTTGGCGTAAACAAAAGCAAGAACTCTCCAACAGGGGTTACAGGGATACAACCTTTTCCAATGGGACCATCATCTACGGCGGTAACAGTAATAGGTGGTTCACATTTGGTCGTGGGGATGTTCAACTGTTTCACTAAATCTTGATGAATCACATTAGCAGCAGCTCCAGAATCTATTAACCCTGAGAATTGGTGGTCTTGGTTCGCGACAGACAAAATAATGGGAAGTGATAAGCATTGACCAGTTTGTAAAGTATTAAGAAAGTATAACTCGATAACTTGGAGAGGAGTTGGCAGCAGGTTTAACAGGACAGTTGGAACAGCGATGACCTGATTCACCACAGTAGAAGCACAGCTGATTGAGCAGTCGTCTTCTTCGTTCGTCAGGTGGTATAGGAGTTTGTCCTATTTGCATGGCTTCTCAGACTTGGTACTTGAACCGCAGTGGTAGGCACATGATAAGCTAGGTTAGACTTGGGACTAGGCTGTGATCGCAACAGATTGTCAATCTTAATAGCAAGGGTAACAAACTGCGAGAAGTCAAGTGAGTCATCTCTGCATAGTAATTCTGCTTGTAACTTAGCAGAGAGACTAGAATGAAAAATGTGCTTCAAAGCAACATCATTAAACCCACTTTGTGCAGCAAGAGTGCGAAACTGGATAGCATAATCAGAAGCTGGTGTATTGCCTTGGCGTAACTGAGTCCATGCCGCCAGCAGGATATTGAAAGACATCGCGAATCAGTTAAGTGAAATAATTGCATGACTGCTGAACACATGTGTCATGATCCCAAACTGCTGTAGCCTATTCTAGCGCCTTCCCGGTCAGCAAAGTCATAATAAAAGGAACATTTCATATGGTCTTGACTAAAAACTTGAGGTTGATTTGAAAAATAGATAGAGCACTGTCGCAAAAAAACAGTATAGTTGTCAGGAGGACCATCAAATTTATCCGGTAGAGCGAATCTTACCGGGTCAGGTTGTGGGGCGGAAGGGAACGAATGTACTGTCAAGTGTTCGTTGGCAGCTTGCAGTGTCAAGAACTGGGTTTGAAACCCTTGAGCAGATCATTTTGATACCCGATGGTTGACAGGAGTTGAGAGACCTCCGCTGGATCCGCGTCGGTCGAGTTTTCTGTAATGAGCC
>JAFVLL020018240.1:42500-47500 GCA_021397915.2 Tor tambroides | reverse complement strand
GTAACAGTATTAATGTCTTTACTGACACTTTTAATCAATTAAATGCAGCCTTGATGAATAAAAGCATTCATTTCTTTCAAATAAAATAAAATAATACTGATCCCAAACTTTTGAACTATAGTGTACAAGTATATACATTTTTTACTGTGCATAAAGTAAATATGAACAAGAAAGGTTTTTGGATTAATTCATATTTGTTTTTTTACTCGTATAGTGGTGTGAATGTTATGAAAACCCGTCAGTGTCTGTAAAGTTTGAGTTAATGTCGCTCACTGTGTTTCTCAGCACAGCTCTGTGTCCTGTTTCAGCTCGAATGCTATGAAGGCATAAAAGCATAATAAATGGCACAGTAATAATTAGACGAGAGGCCTGTTTGACGCCCAGGATCAGTCTTTTTATCTCTCTCACTCCAGCATTAGTGTATATTCTGTCATAAGTGAAGAATATAAACGGCTTCTCCTTTACTGCCTCCTTCAGCTATTATTAGACACAAATTAAAGACATGGCACATAACAGCAATAATTAATTCATTTTAATGTGCTAATTATATAGTCCACTAATGTGATGTACTGTAGAGCAAATATATATATATATATACACAGTAAATCACAGCTCAAATTCAAACATCTTGTTAATCAATAAATATAATAATACAATATGTAAGAGAGATAAGAGTTTGTATGGCTATATTTATTTTCACATGTATATTTAAAATAAATTAAAATGTAAGTTAACAATTTATTTTAGGGTCTCTTAGCTAGTTGCTTATTAGCGTGCAAATTACTACAATATTAGCCATTTATTAGTAGTAATTAAGCACATATTAATGCCTTATTCTACATCCCTAATCCTACCCAATACCTGAACTTAACAACTACCTTACTAACTATTAATAAGCAGCAAATTAGGAATTTATGTTGCCTATTCTAAAGTGTTACTAAATTTAAAAATCTTGGTTAAAAAACGCACACATTAAAGAGATAAGTTGTATGACTTTGTATGATTTTCAGATGTATTTTATTTAGTTAGTGTGTTTTTATGTTCATTTAGTCTTTTTTTCTGATTTTCTTCAGAGGCCAATAATTAAAACCTGTCATTAAAACAACTAAATGAATGAATAAACAAACAATACCTGTTTTTAAGGCAGTACAGTACAGTAATAAAAGCTTGAGCCATTATTGAGAAGTGAAAATGCGATGCCATTTATGTACGTATCCACTGCAGGATATGTTGATTGTTCGTTCGCACTGATTAATGTTTCTTCACACCCACAGAAATAATTATATGACTCTGGAGACTCAGACGCTTTACAGTTTGGCTGGTGTGAGCGCTAACAGTGCAAACACGTCTAACAGCAGAATATAATTAAAACAAACCTGCAGATTCAGACCGATTCTGAGCTCCAGACTGAAGTCCGCTGCTGCTCTGAACGGAAAATAGAAAGCGATTGGTTCAACACTGCATCTGAGCTATTGCTCGGGTCATGACGGAAAGATCATATTTATGAGTTAAACGCACATGAACGTCAATTACGAGTTATGTGCATGTCAGTGAGAAATCATGCCAGACACAATAGATGCAGTGTCTTTATTAATGGTAAATTATTATTATTTTTCATTTGCAATAGTTATCTAAGTTGCAAGTACAAAAATACCATTGTGTTGTTCAATTGTAATGCATTATATGATGATTTGATTTATAGTACCTTAAAGGTGCCATAGAGTGCATTGATACAATATTTTAAATTGTTCTCTGATATCTACATAGAAGGTATCTGGCTTAGGTAAGGGCAAAAAATCTCCAGAAACGGTTTTACATGTTCATTTACTACCCTAAGATTTGTCCCTAGAATGAAATGGTCTGTTATTGGCTTATTTGGAAGGGTCATGAATAATAATGTTGAGCTCTGCTCTGATTGGCTGTTTCACAGTGCGGCTTATTTCAGTAGCTCACACAGCAAGAAGGAAACACAGGGAAAATATATATTTCAATACTTTATCGCGCAGTTATATCGTTGGGCAATTATACTGTAAATAAAACGCGGGCATCAGGGAGCTGTTCTTAATATGCTGGGCACTGAAACTGCTTTCAAATGCACGATCGCTTTTTAGTTTCACTTTCGCTTTCGAGATTCACGATCGCACAAACTCTGTTTATACTATAGAGCGGCAGTACTTACCACACCTTTTACAAGATCAGATGCTTGTCATGGTGCTCAGGATCTGTAAATCATTAATCCTTACTCTGTTTATGTGGTAAGTGAAATCTTATGTACTGTAATGTAACAGCCTACCGCTAGCAAGCAGCTAACCATGTCCCTTTAGTGCAGGGATGGGCAGCTTCGGTCCTGGAGGGCCACTCTACTGCGGAGTTTAGCTCCATCCCTAATCAAACACACCTGAACCAGTTAATCAAGGTCTTCAAGATCACTAGAAAGCTACCGGCAGATGTGTTTGATTAGGGTTGCAGCTAAACTCCGCAGGACAATGGCTCTCCAGGTCTGAAGTTGCCCACCCCTACTTTAGTAGCTCACGTTATTTTATTAGAATGCATTATTCGCTTTCTGTGCCTTTCTGAATACAGACACCAACCCATCCCTGCACTTCACATCCCCTGCACAGCCTGGAACATAACATTTATTTCAATGATCGGCCATTTTCGCTGTTGTCCGCGCTTGTTTCTTCACAATACCTGCAGAACTTCTGATGGTTCAGCTGGCGGCTGGCCTAGAACATGGGCGGGTATATGCAAATGTTGGGGGTGTAACTATTAGTGATCCTGACTGTTACGTCACAGTCGGTGTTTTGTTCTGATTCGCCAGTTTTTCAGTGGTCTTTTGCATTCACGAGATTTACATAAGAAGGAGGAAACAATGGTGTTTGAGGCTCACTGTTTGTCATTTCCATGTACAGAACTCTTATTATTCAACAATGCCAAGGTAAATACAGTTTTCCATGCTATGGCACCTTTAATAAATAAATAAAAAAGCCAAAACACACCCAATGCACATTCTTTATTCATCATTTTATATAAAAAATATTGTTGAATTTTGTGTAGAAAAGGTACATCAACATATCACACTTACTGAAGCGACTTGAACCGACTTATTATACTTATTAAACAGTTATTATAGTTAACTAAAACTAAAATTAAACCATAAAATCCTTTACACCTAAAACAAAATTTAACTGAAATAAATTAGTGTAACAGTTTTTTTTTTCATTTATCATTTTCATTGAGTTAATGTTGATGCACTAAAATAAGTAAAGCTAAAACTGAAATATTAATTATTTTAGCATCATTGAAACACTGTTATAGCTTTTATTACTATATTAATATTTTTCATTTCAGTTTTAGTAAATTGATTGTGGTTTGTAATTGTGTCTATATAGTTTTTATTAATTATTTAAATTTTATTTTTACTTAAGTACATCGGATTAAACTAAATGAAAATAATGGTTTTAGTTAACTATAACATTTTAATATATATATATATATATATATATATATATATATATATATTTATTTATTTATTTTATTTATTGACTAAAATAATAATAAAATTATAATAATAAAAACTAAAATTATAAGAAAAAGATCAAATACAAAAATAAAAGCCAATTCAAAATATTATAAAAACTATAATCTATAAAACAACAATTGTCTTGAACCACCAGACGTTGTAATTGCGAATTCAGAACTCATAAATACAAACTTCCCAGGAGGAGAATGATTAATCAGAGTAATATGCATATTATCGCAAAGCTCTGATCTGATTGGCTGGAGTGGAAAGTGAGTGGCGCCTGTTTGTGGATTTCAGGAACATTTCAAACTCCACAAATAATAATAAATGCATGTGATCCTGCAAAAGTCAGTCTCATTTAATTTGTTTTCGTGAGTCTTCTTGCATTTATTTGTGGATTTAAAACTCTTCTCACCCATAACCCGACGCCTGAAAGAAAAACTGAATGAAAATATGATTTGAACTTTATGAATTGCATTATTAATCATTTCTACCTAGTCTCTGAAGGGACGTTTTTCTTTGAGATGTAGCTAGGGACAGTTTTATTCTCAAAGTACAGCTGACGCACACACAGAGCAAACACACACACACACACACACAGATGAGAGAACGTCCTTGAGGATTAAGGATAAAATGAAGAGCCGAATAACGATAGAAAAGATTAAAGAAGAAAAGAAGACGGGACTCGAGGTCACTCGCGGGACATTTTTAATGTATTTCCAGGCAGATTTAGCATTCGGTGCACACACGCGCCTCTGTTTGCTGGCATTAAAATCTCATTCCGCCTGACGGAGACTCATATGAAATAATCCACGTTCATAACCCGCTGAATAACTCCTGATTGGCTCTCTGCGGATGCTAATTAAAGGCGGCATTACGAGGCAGGTGCTCTCAGCGTGTCCGTCCCGCTCTGAATCAGCGCAGATCACCATGTAGTCAATCCGTCATACGGGGTCAAAGGTCACACGTGATCATATCTTTATATAATGTACAATTGTGTTTGGAATCACATACTAACCTGCAGTTTTTATTAGTATTGAACACATCATCATTTTTCTCAGTAAATATCTTTCTAAAGGTGCTGTTGACAACCCAAGTAATCCATGCATACATGACGTGTTCAATACTTGCTGTATATAGTATGCATACTGTGTATAGTATGCAGATTTGACCTATTAAACATGCAAAACAATATTTATGAGATGACACTCACTAATTTGCATATGCAGTGTAATGAGGTCATGTGACTGTGCTCAGCTGTATCATAAGGCTGCTGAAGTGTTTCTCTTTGCATTATGCATACTGATCCACATACTAGACACTCTGTGTGTGTGTGTGTGTGTGTGTGTGTAGGATGAGCCCACCACCGGTATGGACCCGAAGGCCCGGCGTTTTCTGTGGGACTGTATCCTCAGTGTCATTAAGGAGGGCAGATCTGTTATACTCACCTCTCACAGGTAACCAACACGCTCAGCCG
>JAFVLL020018240.1:35000-37500 GCA_021397915.2 Tor tambroides | reverse complement strand
TGCGTTCAGTCATCACTCGATGTCCTGTTTCAGGCCTTACATTTAATATGTGCCTGGATTTATCTGCTCCCTCTCTCTCTCTCTGTGTCTCTGGGTTGTAATTAATGATTGTGGAGGTGTGGGCATTAATGAGTGTAGAGGCAATTAAGAGCAGCTCCCTTGATGGAGCCTCCCCTCTCTCGCTCTGCTTTATCTTTTCTTGTTCATGCTGTCTAATGGAGCCAAGCAGTAGGACAAGATCTACAGCTTTCCATCACACGCCGTCTCCAGGCCTTCCTCATTCAGTCCTTCCTCTCTTCTTTCCCTTCCCTTCATCCCGTCGGTCCTCCTGCAGCGTGTTTCTGCTGCCATCTGTAGGACGGCGTCTCTCACGCTGCGTTCACTTCCCTCACACACTCAGCAGGGAACACACTTCATGGCATCAAACACAGGCCGCGCTCGAGTCGCACAGATTGAAGGTTTGCGGTGCACGATCTGCTCGTGTAAATAAACATAACTGCCTATATTTGAAGTGACGGTGTATAGGAATGCTTCTCTTTAAATATATGGTCTTATATTTCCCGAACATGCAGTGTTGTTCCTGTCAGTGAGTTCTGATCTCTTGTATAGTCTGTGATTGAAACAGCAAAGAAGAGATGACTTTGTCTTTGTCTCTGCTGACATCTTTATAGTGAGCGTGCGCTGCTGTAGGTGTTGTGAGTGAATGAGCTGTGCTCGGCGTTATTTCCTCACCCTCATTTTTTAAAAACAAATGCAGTGACAGTTTCATTTGATTTAAAAAAAAAAAACTGCAAATTTTTGTTAGCAAGTCCAAATCTTATCCAGTTTTTTTCTCCTAAAATTTTAATTTATTTCTGTGATCAAAGCTGAATTTTCAGCATCATTACTCCAGTCTTCAGTGTCACATGATCTTCAGAAATCATTCTAATATGCTGATTTGCTGCTCAAGAAACATTTCTGATTATTATCAATGTTGAAAACAGTTGTGCTGCACAATATTTTTTGTGGAAACTGTCACATCTGTCACAGTATAAAAGTCTTCACTGTCACTTTTGATCAATTTAATGCTTCATTGCTGAATAAAAGTATAATTTTTTCCAAAAAAAAATACAGACAACAAACTTCTAAAATCAGAATTAGATTAACAATCTAAAATTAAATTGTAAATGTGTATTTAAAGATATAATTTTGTGAGCTGATTTTGAGAATATTCATTTTATTTTTAAAAATGTAAGACTTTTAACATGTCCAAAGCATTTTTTTTTTCTGCAAACTAAATATTATTACAGCTACGCACATATCAAAAACACAGTCCCTCATTGCATTGAAATTTGGGATGCGCCGATATGAAAATTTTGCCTGTTGCCGATAACCGATAATTCTTTAAATCTAAGTCCAAACTTTTGTAGAATATTTGAGAGCCTAATTACGAAAAAAGTCTCATCATTAAAAGCCATTAAACACTCAAACATAAATAAACCTTAAGCAGCCTTATAAATAATAAATAATGCTTAAATAATGCAAACAAGTCACTGGACAACATAACTTGTGTTTAAAGAATCAAAAGGCGTGTGCCATGGAGAAAACAGAATAGCCTCCACATGGACAATAATGAAATGATTTTAATTAAATCATATTGTTGATGAAAATAATAAGATAAAAATAAAAGTGGTTTTTAGTATTAATATAATATATCAATGATTTAAAAAGAAGTATTTGGCCCCACTTTATATTAGGTGGCCTTAACTGCTATGCACTTAAATTAAAAGTAAGTACAATGTACCTATTTTGTTCATATTGTATTGCATAATACTTGCTGCTATTGAGGTGGGATACGGGTCAGGTTAGGGACAGGTTTGGTGGTATGGGTCGGTTTAAGGGTGGGTTAAGGTGTAAGGGATGGGTCAACGGTGCAACTATAAATGTTATTACAGAAATTAATTACAGATGTAATTAAATGCAAGTATTTTTTTTAAATATAAGTACAATGTAAAAACATGTATGTACACCGTAAGTTCATTGTACCAAATGATTAATTTAAATATAAGTACATAGTAGATAAGGCCACCTAATATAAAGTGGGACCAAGTATTTTAATAATACCACTGTTTCAAATAGCAGCATTGTGGTTTTAGCTGCGTGCGCTGTTTGGACAAATGCACAAGTGAACCTGAACTAAGTTACTCGCTAGTTAGATGTGTAACTTGTGGATGCACTTTTGTCACTTTGTTAAAACACATTATTAAAAATGTTTGGAACAAGTGGATGGTGAGTAAAGGGTGACAGAATTTTATTTTTGGGTGAACTGTCTCTTTAAAATATTGTAACTTCAAGCACTATACAATATTGTCACTTCACAGCAAGTGGAAAAGTGTAACTCAAACACACACCAGCCATTATCATTGTGTGCTTTTATTATTTTGAGAGCAAGCAGTTACTCTGATAAAATCATATTGATGCTGAGTGTTTATAAACACAAACCCATGAGTAAACACACACT
>JAFVLL020018240.1:0-32500 GCA_021397915.2 Tor tambroides | reverse complement strand
ACACGCACACTCAAACACACACACACGTACGCACGCACACACTGAAACACATGCACACACACCTACACACACAATACACACAAACGCACTCACACACACTCTCCTGACGTGTGGGGATCAGATCTCTGATTCTGCCCGGATCAGCTATACAAACATGAAAAGAAATGTGTCATCCAACATTTATATCTAGTATTTTGAAGAAGCTGTAAGTGAGGATGGGAATCATAAAATATGTAATGATTCCACTTTAGATTCTGACATTAGCATGCTTTTAAACAGAGTACTTATAGTAACAATATACTTTAAAAGAACACTTAAAGCTGCAGTCCGTAACTTCGTATTTCATTAAAAATGATCTGAAATTAATTTTTGAGCAAGTACATAACCAGCCAGTGTTCAAAATTGTCTCCTTACCTTAGCCCGATTCACAACGGTAAGCTATGTTTTCTAACCTGAGTGGAACTGGTAGGAATTCACTGGAAATCCGTGCTTACCACCGCGTCATGTCTCGTCTGTAAACATAAAGAAGTTGTCACAGCTAGTATAGGCTATATCACATGTGAGGATGGTGGCGGATATATTTATAGCCTTTTTTCAAAGCAGCTGGAATAATTAAATTTATCATAAATTCATTCATTTTCCAATCAATTAAATGTGCATCTGATTACAGATAGCCTACTGGGATTACACAAGATTTGTATTTTAAAGAGAACCGGTTCTAAGGAAGAATAATTTTCTATTGGGGTTAAAAGAATTTCTTTATATGAAATTCAAATGGTTTGACAATTAGAGATGAAACTGTACAGAAACTCGTTTCAGTCGTTATATTTAATCACCACTGTAGCATGATTTATTGTAATGCTTTTTCCTCAGTTGGTCGGAACAAAAGTGGCAGATTTGTTACTTGCTTGTTCAGATGACACCAGTGCGGTGACTGACAGCCACACATACTCCTAAAAACATTAGATTCATTCACGACAGAGAGGTTAACAACCTTAACAACCCACGTTAAGAAAATAATTCCGCAAATAACTGCAATTGCAGGTTTTCAAACAGAGACAGCGACAAAGAGTCAAAACTTACGGACTGCAGCTTTAAGTGTGAACTGAATCTAATAATTTAGATAATTAATTGCGATTGAAAGAAAAGATATTACAGTTTACATTGATATTAATTGCAATTAGCTGAACTCTAGAGTGTTTTTACCCACTTAAGTAGGACTTAAGTACCTCTTTACATGTAATTTTATTAGTGCTGTCGAGTTATTAATCGCGATTAATCGCATCCGAAATAAAAGTTTTTGTTTACATAATATATGTGTGTGTACTGTTTATATTAATTTTGTATATATAAGTACAAACACATTCATGTATATATTTAAGAAAAATATGTTGTTTATATATTAAATATACTTAAATATATAATATAAAATATAAGAATATAAATGTATATACATGTAAATATTTTCAAAATACATATGCATGTGTTTGTATTTATATATACATAATAAATATACACAGTACACATACATATATTATGTAAACAAAAACTTTTATTTCGGATGCGATTAATCGCGATTAATAACTCGACAGCACTAAATTTTATTATTACTTTTATTGTCTTTGAAATATGGTTAAAGTACTGCTGAATGTACGGACAAGCATTTATAATAAAATAAATATACTTTAATGTCATTCCTATTGAAATTTCTGTCATGTATTTAAATATATTTGTAATTACACATTTGTAATAACTTGCAATTATGAATATTTGAAAATATATAGTATTAACTGCAATATTGAATAACACTACAGTTGAAATTATAATCAAGTACTTTACATATGCTTTAGTATGTTAGTCAACATATCAAAATAAGTGTAGTACTATAAAACACAACAACGGATTATTAAAACAATTATTTAAAATGTACTTTTAAAAAACTTTTAATTTGTCATTATTACAAAATGAAATTAAGCTATTTAGATTTTAGATTTCCATTTTACATTATTTTAAGCATGACACGATATTATTAAAACTGAAAAAATGATTTGAAATTAATTTTAAAGTCTTAATTTGACGTTATTTACACTTTTTAAAAGTGCGCTTAAGTGTGTTTAGAAAGTCACTTAAGTGGCCATTTATTTCATTAATATTACATGATCTGCAAGTACAGATTTGAAGTATTCTACAACTGCACATTCAACACAATTAAGCACACTTATTTTTCATATACTTGATTCCAGTTCTTTAAAGTGACAGTTTACCCAAAATTATTGTTTTTTTGTTGTTTTTTTCTCCATAGAATGGACATCAATAGCCACTGGTATCTTACTGTTTGGTTACCAGCATTCAGACAGTGTCTGCAAATATATGCATCCATGCATGCTTTACGTACATGAGTTTTCAGGGTTTTGTCCTGGGAAATTATTAAGCACTTCTCTGTCCCGTGTGTAACTCTGGCCGTCAGAAATGTCTTCTCTCCTCAGTAACTTTCATGCAACTCTTTCAATGATTCTCCAGACACACTCGCTGTACAGTAAATGCTTGGCGACTGCAGTAAATCATCGTTTGTCCGTCCTGTCAGCATGACGTGCTGCTCTTTACCTGCGATATCATCCGCAGTCTTACACACTCTATAGCGGGATTGAGTCTGAACTCGTGAGTGCAGTCTTTATCTCTGTGAGGAAGATCCCAGCACTTCCTGCTCTGTTCCGGCGTGTTTCATCTGAGCGTATGCCTGCTGTCTCTCGCAGCACATGCAAATATTACTGCCAACTGAGAGTCAAAACACATCAGTGCTGAAGACGACAGAACTGATGCCGGAAGAGTTACTAGTAGTGTTTGACATTAACTTTTTCACTTTCCAGCCAATTTGGCTACTAAGCCATTCAGAACTTCTACTAGCCGAACCAAAAATATCTGATATAAACCAAATTATAGAGCAGAAATCAGTGCTAAATCTGATTCTGAATGATTGAACTGAAAGCTTTTATCAATGTTTTGCAGATTAAATAAAATAAAAAATATTAATTTTGTTGTAATTTAAAAAAGTATTTGAATTAAAAAAAAAAGAAAAAAAAAAAAAAAAGAAAGAAAATCAAGAGACCGGACAATCATTGTTTTGTGGATGAAATTAAATTGGCTTCTCTTTAAAAAAAACAAAAAAAAAATTGTAACTTAGGAAACAAAAAAAGCTTGATAGATTTTTTAAAGATTTCAGTTTCAGTCAGTCATTCTTTGACGTTAAAATTAAAGTGAAATATACAGTAAAATGTGTGTGTGTATATATATATACACATATACAGTGGGTACGGAAAGTATTCAGACCCCCTTAAATTTTTCACTCTTTGTTATATTGCAGCCATTTGCTAAAATCATTTAAATTCATTTTTTTTCCTCATTGATGTACACACAGCACCCCATATTGACAGAAAAACAGAATTGTTGACATTTTTGCAGATTTATTAAAAAAGAAAAACTGAAATATCACATGGTCCTAAGTATTCAGACCCTTTGCTCAGTATTTAGTAGAAGCACCCTTTTGATCTAATACAGCCATGAGTCTTTTTGGGAAAGATGCAACAAGTTTTTCCACACCTGGATTTGGGGATCCTCTGCCATTCCTCCTTGCAGATCCTCTCCAGTTCTGTCAGGTTGGATGGTAAACGTTGGTGGACAGCCATTTTTAGGTCTCTCCAGAGATGCTCAATTGGGTTTAAGTCAGGGCTCTGGCTGGGCCATTCAAGAACAGTCACGGAGTTGTTGTGAAGCCACTCCTTCGTTATTTTAGCTGTGTGCTTAGGGTCATTCTCTTGTTGGAAGGTAAACCTTCAGCCCAGGCTGAGGTCCTGAGCACTCTGGAGAAGGTTTTCGTCCAGGATATCCCTGTACTTGGCCGCATTCATCTTTCCCTCGATTGCAACCAGTCGTCCTGTCCCTGCAGCTGAAAAACACCCCCACAGCATGATGCTGCCACCACCATGCTTCACTGTTGGGACTGTATTGGACAGGTGATGAGCAGTGCCTGGTTTTCTCCACACATACCGCTTAGAATTAAGGCCAAAAAGTTCTATCTTGGTCTCATCAGACCAGAGAATCTTATTTCTCACCATCTTAGCAAACTCCATGCGGGCTTTCATGTGTCTTGCACTGAGGAGAGGCTTCCGTCGGGCCACTCTGCCATAAAGCCCCGACTGGTGGAGGGCTGCAGTGATGGTTGACTTTCTACAACTTTCTCCCATCTCCCGACTGCATCTCTGGAGCTCAGCCACAGTGATCTTTGGGTTCTTCTTTACCTCTCTCACCAAGGCTCTTCTCCCCCGATAGCTCAGTTTGGCCGGACGGCCAGCTCTAGGAAGGGTTCTGGTCGTCCCAAACGTCTTCCATTTAAGGATTATGGAGGCCACTGTGCTCTTAGGAACCTTAAGTGCAGCAGAAATTTTTTTGTAACCTTGGCCAGATCTGTGCCTTGCCACAATTCTGTCTCTGAGCTCTTCAGGCAGTTCCTTTGACCTCATGATTCTCATTTGCTCTGACATGCACTGTGAACTGTAAGGTCTTATATAGACAAGTGTGTGGCTTTCCTAATCAAGTCCAATCAGTATAATCAAACACAGCTGGACTCAAATGAAGGTGTAGAACCATCTCAAGGATGATCAGAAGAAATGGACAGCACCTGAGTTAAATATATGAGTGTCACAGCAAAGGGTCTGAATACTTAGGACCATGTGATATTTCAGTTTTTCTTTTTTAATAAATCTGCAAAAATGTCAACAATTCTGTGTTTTTCTGTCAATATAGGGTGCTGTGTATACATTAATGAGGAAAAAAAAAATGAACTTAAATGATTTTAGCAAATGGCTGCAATATAACAAAGACTGAAAAATTTAAGGGGGTCTGAATACTTTCCGTACCCACTGTATATACAGGTGCATCTCAGAAAATTAGAAATGGTGAAAAAGTTAATTTTTTCTTGCAACTTATTTCAAAAAGTGAAACTTTCATATATTTTAGATTCATTACATGTAAAGTAAAACATTTCAAAAGTTTTTTTGTTTAAACTTTGATTAGAGTTTACAGCTCATGAAAGTCAATAATCCAGTATCTCAAAATATTAGAATATTTCCTAAGAACAATCAAAAAAAAGATTTGCAAAACAGAAAAGTTCAAGTTCTTTAAAGTATGTTCATTTATGCACTCAATACTTGGTCGAGGCTCCTTTAGCAGAAACTCCAGCATCAGTGAGGTGTGGCATGGAAGCGATCAGCCTGTGGCTCTGCTGAGGCACTATTGAGTCTTATCTCTATTGTTGGATCGACTTTCTCATCTTTCTCTTCAAAATATCTCAGATTCCATATGGGTTCAGGTCAGGCATGTTGGCTGGCCAATCAAGCACAGTAATATCATGGTCAGCAAAGCACTTGGAAGTGGTTTTGGCACTGTGAGCAGGTGCTGAAGTCCTGCTGGAAAAGGAAATCAGCATCTTCATAAAGCTTGTCAGCAGATGGAAGCATAAAGTGCTCCAAAATCTCCTGGTAGGCGGCTGCATTGACTTTGGACTTGATAAAACGCAATGGACCAACACCAGCAGATGTCACGGCACCCCAAATCATCCCTGACTTCAGAAACTTCACACTGGACTTCAAGCAGCTTGGATTCTGTACCTCTCCAGTCTTCCTCCAGACCTTGATTTCCAAATGAAATTCAGAATTTACTTTTAGGACTTTGGACCACTGAACAACAGTCAAGTTCTTTTTCTCTTTAACCCAAGTAAGATGCTTCTGACATTGTTTCTGTTTCAGAAGTGGCTTGGTAGCCCTTTTCTTGAAGCGTGGTTACTCTTGATGCACTGACTCCAGCTTCAGTCCACTCCTTTTGAAGCTCTTCCAAGTGTTTGAATCGGCTTTGCTTGACAGTATTCTCAAGCTTGCAGTCATCCCTGCTGCTTGTGAACCTTTTCCTACCCAAATTCTTCCTTCCAGTCAACTTTCCATTTAATATGCTTTGATACAGCACTCCAGCACTGTGAACAGCCACCCCTTTCAGTAATGACCTTCTGTGACTTACCCTCTTTGTGAAAGGTGTCAATGATTATCTTCTGGACCATTGCCAAGTCAGCAGTCTTCCCCATTATTGTGGTTTCAAAGAACAAGAGATACCCGGAATTTATACTGTAGGGATGGTCATTAATTGAAACTCAAATGTAAATATTCTAATATTTTGAGATACTGATTTTTGACTTTCATTAGCTGTAAGCTCTAATCATCAAAATTAAAACAAAAAAAACATTTGATGTGTTTTACTTTACATGTAATGAATCTAAAATATATGAAAGTTTCAGTTTTTGAAATAAGTTACAAGAAAAAAATGAACTTTTTCACCATATTCTAATTTTCTGAGATGCACCTGTATGTATGTGTGTATATATATATATATATATATATATATATATATGTATGTATTAGAAGCAATTTATTTGAATTGTAAAGTCATAGCACTATGATGCCTGTCAGATCAAGAAATTACTTTTAAAGATTTCAGTTTCAGTCAAAATTAAATTAAATTAAATTAAATTACAAATGTCTAGTTGGTTTCTCTTTTTTTATTTTTTTATTTATTTTTTTATTTGAATTGAATTGAATGTATTTAAATTTTAAAAACAAAGCATTGTGATCCCAGACAGACATTATTTTTAAAGGCTAAAAATGTCTCAGCAGAAGTAGACAATGTCTGCACTGTAGAAATGACTATAAAGAGATTGACATTTAAATGCGAGTGATTTCTTCCTCATTTGACGTGTTTCTCTGTGTCTTTTTCAGGTTTTTGTGAGTTTTGCGCGGCTGCAGCGTGATGAAGAGGATGGTGCATTTGAGAACGACGTGGATCTGAAAGATGAAATACAAACATCAGCGACTTGAATCAAACATCAATCAGCAGAAACCAGGCACTTTACCAGAGTTATTTATTTATTTGACATCCAAATCTCCATGTAGACCACCAAGATTTAAAGCTTTAAAACGTCCAACCAAGAACAGAGAGAAAACCTTCAGGAAAACTCAGGGTCGTTTTTATACAATATTTTTATCAGTGAAATAATTTGCACTGCGTAACATTATATGCTCCATATTTTTAATGACTTATCTCCTTATGCATTATACTTTTTGCCAAATGCAAAGATATATATTTAAATTTGCATTGTGTACTGTAACAAAAACTGATTTAAAAAAAGATTTATTTTGGCATGATTTGGGGTTTATTTTTGACTTTTTATCAAACAACAGAAAGAAATGTTAGCTTTATTGTCAATCTGTTTTCTAGTTGTCACTTGTACTTGTTGAAAGACCACATGCATTGATTTTTGCTTTTGAATCTCAGGACTAAAATGTCATGCACTTTAGACCAACCTTTACTGTCTTACATGCCTGTACTACAACATCAATAAGACTCAAGTATATCCTAATATGTTTTATATTTTATACTCTAAGTCATATTTTCTCTCATAGCTTTTACAAGCAAAATCAAAATCTGTTTTGTCTTTTAGTGCACATGTAGCTGTGGTTAGGAATCACTGCTTTATGTCTGTAGGAAACACTCATGTGTGAGCGAAATGAAGAAGATCTATGCAACGGGAAATGCAACGATAACATTTTACCTCAGAGAAGATCTCAGCACTTACTGTATGCGCTCTTAATCCTGCCGTTTATTCAGCATTCGTATGCACTCCCATGATCCTGTGCGTCTGCCACTTGGATGTTTGTTCTGCTTATTGCTTTATGCACAGACACACATTAAACATTTGCACACTCTGCCGAGCCTCGGCTTTCATTTCACAGATTCAACCTTTCCTGCTACAGTCAGATCCAAAGAC
This sequence comes from Tor tambroides, assembly GCA_021397915.2. Taxonomy (NCBI): domain Eukaryota; kingdom Metazoa; phylum Chordata; class Actinopteri; order Cypriniformes; family Cyprinidae; genus Tor; species Tor tambroides. The sequence continues at coordinate 24,633 of JAFVLL020018240.1, read as the reverse complement.
ACTCACTTCGGCTCATTTTCTGTTTCTTTTTTCCAGTCATGATCTTTAAGCAGCTGATTTTCTATTACATCTTCCTACAAGAAGCCACGCTTTTGCAGCTGGGTCATCCTTGTAATGCGTTAACTTTTCCCTCTGTAGCATATGCTTGTGAATGCGTATGAAGTGAGTCTTAAGAACTAGAAGAAGAGGCTTTGTGGAGCCACTCACACGGGCCTGTAATTGCACAGAGAATGGTTGTAGCCCCATAAGCTGATATTTGGATGCCAGCCGAGGCCGCACTTAACGTCGCCATTAGCGAGAGCAAATTCTGGCTTCAGTCTCAGTATGTGAGAGCGCTCAAGTCCCGACTTGAAGAGCAATTATAGAATAGCAGTTGAAAATGCTTAGTCCTGTTGACAGCACCAGCCAAACTTGCCATTTTGCGAGAAAATGCAAAACTGCTAATGGGAATAATGTGATATAGGAATATAATATGAAAGGAAAAAAAACTATTAATACTTTTGATGGTGAAAAGTTGCAGTACTTTTACGAGTAAGTGCAAAAGCATTCAAATATACATTTCCCCTCCCATCTTTATTTTTTTTTTTCTATCACCATGTCCATTTAGGTACAGGTGGGTTTAATGTACATCAAATTCTTGATTAATTAGTAGAGAATAAAAAACTTAAAAAAAAAAAAATACATTTGCATGCAAAAATTCTCAAGAGACTTCACATTTGCACACAAGTTTTGCGCTTCCCCCGAGAAACTTTACGCTTGCTAGAAAAAGTTTTGTACTTCCTTAATCGCACACAAGATTTGCATTCCTCCCTGATAAACTTTTCATTTGCATGCAAACATTTTGTTCCTCCGAGAAACTTTGCATTTGCACACTAAAGTTTCCCCACAACAAACTTTGTTTGAATGCTAAAATTCTGTCATTCCCCACATGAAACTTCACGTTTGCTCACAAAAATGTAATACTTCCCAAAGAAATTTTACACTTGCTAGAAAAAGTTTTGCATTTCCCCAACAAATTTTGCATCTGCACCCAAGATTTGTGTTCCTCCACAAGACACTTGCATTTCCTCAAGAAACGTTCCATTTGTACGCTAAAGTTTTGCATTTCCCCACAAGAAACTTTGTGCTTGCATTTAAAAATTTTGTATTGTCCCAAAAAACGTGTTGCAAAACTGTTGCATTCCCCTGAGAAACTATATGTTTGCTGGCAGAAGCTTTGCATTTACCCAAGAAATACTTTTTCTTTTCTGTAAAATGTCCAGACATCAATGAGAAACACACACACACACACACGAGCTACAGGCCTGTTGTCAAGTTCAATATCACTTGCAACCTTAAATTACAGCCTCTTTGCAAAGCTGCATTAACTTTTCATTGCCACAGGCTCTTTTGTCTTCCTCTCTGCCTTTGTAAGGCGTCATTGTATTATGAAAAATGAAAAACACTATACAAATGCATTTGAACTGAATTTATTTGTGATTCTGTACTGGAAAGATTATTATTCTTGGAATATTTTCAATAGTTAGGATCATTATGTTGAATCAGAGTAAATTGCACAGCACTAATGTTGACTGTCCCAGCAATAATGATTTTTTTCTTTGCATTATATACAGTATGCAGTGATTTGCTGACTGAACTCAAATACTGAACCATCCCTGTGAGGAACATGTTTGGTTGTTATGGCATCTGTTAAGTCACTTTGATATTGAGCCAGTAACAGAATTATGAATGAGGCAAACTATTTTGGCCATCAAACACACACACACACACACACACAGACTCGCTTTCTTTTCAAATACACTGGTGAAGGACACCAAAGAGCTACGCTTTAGATGTTAAACTGAAGCTAAACAACGCAAAATCACCTACTCACTGCTGTAAATTGCTTTGACTTTAACGATTTCCCAAGGACCAAATCAATGCAATTAATGGTTATGAAAAATCATTTTAATTACTTAATCTATTATTCATAAGGACTTGCTTTTATTAAATATTAAAGTGCATTGCACTGCAACTCTCTCTGTCAGTTAGAAAATTGCATGTCACTTATTAAGTGTTTGCAAGGTCAGTGAAAAATCGTTTGTAATTTTACCACTGAAGTGAATCTAATGCATTCTGAGATACAAGACAGTCAAGGAACACAAACTAGCATCCCACTGACCCTCGTCCTCACAAAAACACACCCTCGCAGGGCATCAGACTTGGCGCCCAACGTAGGGTCAGGACTCGCCCAGCAGAAAGAAGCTGATTACAGTCTGTCGCTCTCATTCGCTTTCCATCTCTTTATCTTCGCTCGGTTTCACTCCACACGAGCCGTGGCACACTTCACTTCGGTGTTCAAACTGAAGCTCCAGTTTGAGGGAGCAGCAGGTTTTTCTGAGCCGCAGGGGTCGATCTGCAGCCGGCCGGCAGTATTGAAGTTGTCAGCGGGTGTTTGGTGGACACCATTTACACCAGCTGGCACAAAAACTTATGCAAGGTTCACTCCGTTACCTTTGAACATCTCTGTTAAACGTCAGCTCCTCTGTCTCTGCATGGACGATTCCTTCACCTGTTACTATATTTGGCTAATATGGAGATTTTAAATCTAAGTCTATTTGTAAGCTTAATATTACTTGCAAGCTTAATATTACTTGCATGAAAGATCAATTATAACTGAAAAAAAAAAAATGGTTTCCTTTTTTACTATTCAGTGAATCCTTGTGAAGTACACTTTAACAACAAAAAAAGAGTACTTATGGAAATAATTTACTTTAAAAAAATATACTGAAAATACAAAAAAGTAAGTGCAAACTCAATGTTTTCAGACACTTAAGTGTACATTAATCACAAATGAATTAAAATTCATTATATTTTATCTAGCATGCTTTTATGACCCACTTAACTACAGTACATCTTTATATGTAATTTCATAATTACTGCTATTGTCTTTCAAATATGGTTAAAGTACTGCTGAATGTGCTGAGCTGAACTTGTATGTCATGTATTCAAATATGATGACACTGCAATTTATTGTGTTTACGTTATATTAACTTTAAATGTAATACTGAATAAAACACTACAATTAGAATTATAATCATAATTATTAAAGTAATAGTACTTTATTTGTGCTTTAAATGTTAGTCAACACATAAGTGTACTTATTTAAAACACAACATAAGTATGTAGACAAATTAAAATGTGCCATAAAACTTTAAATTTGATATTATTACAAAGTAGAATAAAGGTTTTTTTGTTTTGTTTGTTTTACTTTTCAATGAATTCATTTCCCTTGTGAAGAAGTACACGTTAACATACTTTTTAAATGAGTACTTATTACAGACATAATATTAAATAATATACTAGAGTTGTTGTGTATATTGAGAAAACGAAAGGGCCAAGCACCGAACCCTGAGGTACTCCAGTGTTTAGATGCTGTGACTAAAACACTCATCCCCTCCAATATACCTTGAGGCTTTTACCCATGAAGTAGGACTCAAACCAGGGAAGTACAGATCATGTAAGGTGTGATGGAGCCTTTCGAAGGGCAGTGTGTTGTAGTAGTTTAGTTTTTGATCCAAAAGTACAGCTGGGGATTTTAATGACAGTGCGCTGCCCACAGTAAAATGTGCTGGGTTTTATTAAGCAGTAAAATTTTAATGTAGGCTTCAGGACAGGTTTCAGGCAGAGCATGGATTTTGACATGTTTCTGAGTGACGGCTGCTGATATGCAAATGTGTGAATCTATGAGCATAAAACCAGAATCAAGGGGAAGGAGGGACTCTTTACCAATTGATGGATCATAGCAGCTTCAGGAAAAGTGCTCTACTGCCGCATACACACAAACACATGAGAAAGATTTGCCTTGTGATTCAAACTTGTTAAAAATTAAGGGATGTGAAGGATTTAAATGATTCAATTAAAAAATATTTTTAATTTTTTTAATCAGCAGCTTTTAAGTTATTATCCTTAATCACATCATTAGAGTCATATTAGAGTGAAGTAGTTAATTTTGGTTTACAGTGATACAGTTGTAGTGTGTGTGTGTGTGTGTGTGTCCATTTTTTTTCTTTTTTTTTTTCTGGTTTTTAAAATCTGGCTTCATGGGCCAAGTTGCAACTTTTCTAGGAATTGCTAAACAATAGTGGTTGAAATGCTTGCAAATGACAACATTTCCACAAAAATGTTCAGCAGCACTTTTTTCTTAATCCTTGATTATCAAAAATGTTTCATGAGCAACAAATCAGCATATTAGAATGACTCTGAAGGATCATATGACACTGAAGACTGGAGTAATGATGCTGAAAATTCAGCTTTCATCACAGCAAAAAATTTAATGTTACTATATATTTACACAGAAAACAGTTATTTTAAATTTTAATATTTCACAATTTTACTGTTTTTACTAACAGAAGATAATTATTTCATAAAATCTAAACAACTTCAGATTTTGGCCAGTATGAATGTATGTCGAACAAATGAATTAAAGTATTGAAAGACTTAACCCTGTATTTAATACTTTATTTATTTTTATTTTATTGTTTATTGTAATCAATATTTTATTTATTTTAATTTAATGTATTTTGTTTTAATCTAATGTTTATTTATTGATTTATATAAATATAAATAATTCATTAAATATTTTTCTTTCAAAAAAATATTGACCTCAAATATTTATATTTCCTTTGTGAAAAGGAGAAAAACTGTACATTGGAAGTCTCAGAAAAGAGACTTCTTTCAAAAACATATCTTACTGAAACACAGTGTTGTGTGTGCTATCAAATAGTTACTAGCCATATTTTGCATATTTTAAACACAATGTTCGTTCATTTATATCACCAGTTGTGAGTCACATCATTTTGTCCTCATTGGTAAGTCACTAAAAGTCACTAAATGAATAACTGTAATTCCAGCCATTGGCAGATGTGTCAGAAGTTAATGTGTGTGTGTGTGTGTGTGTGTGTGTGTGTGTGTGTGTGTGTGTGTGTGTGTGTGTGTGTGTGTGTGTTTAACAGCTGTGTGAGCGTGTGTTGCTGCCCTTCTATCAGCAGTGGTTTTTCTCTCCTGCTGGTGATTGTGGCATCAGGTTCACAGGGCAGGACTGAAGGTTCCCACAACAATCTGTTCTCTCTCTCTTTCTCTCACACACAAGTCCTTGTGTGCCATATGGATGCAGAGCTGCTCATGTCAGATCCTGAGATGAATGTGCATGGAAGATGAGATCGAGCAGAACCTGTTGAGAGAGAATCATCCCAGCGCTTCAGAGGTGAGACGCCCTTGACCCATAAAACGTGCATGTGAAGAGTCATCTGAATGGTGTACACTCACAACAAATGGAGACTGTACTCATAATAGTTCACTCTAATCGTTGTAAATAAAATATATCAGCTGAATGACATGACGCTCTGTGTTTCACTAATCGTCGGAGAGAACCCTGGCACTCATTGGCTGCTGCTTCTGTAGATACGCTAGTAGCATAGTGTAGGTTAAAATTAGAGCTAAAATTACACAACAACATATTTATTATCGTGATTTGCTGGCGGAAACAACGGGAGAATCAGTACCTGTATGGACGAAGAAGCAGAAAATCTCTGAAGACAGAAATACCGATAAAGACAAAAACGAGTGTAAACATCAGGAAATACGAGTAGAGACTACTAGTTACTTTATAAAAGTTACAGGAGTCTCTTTTATTGGACAGTCAAGTGAATTAATTACTGTGTAGATCACTCTCTAAAACAAGCGACAGAAGAAACAAAGCATTTCAAAATTTTAAATCAATTGCTTCACAAAAAGCCACACTGTAAATGTGTAAAAACAGTGTAAATTAAATGCAACGAAAACTCAACCCAAAACATGCATAAAAACACCCATTACAAACCAATTGCCAGTGTTGTATTGACAGTATAATCAATCAAATGCATTTAACACTCTATAGGACTAATTGTGAATTTACAGGTTAAAAATAATTGACTTTATATTTTACATATTTAGGAGTAAAATCATTTTTCAAAATTTGCTTTCTTCATCTGACCTTTGACCTTTTTTTAAGGGATTCGTCATTTATAACTGACTTTGTCCCTTTAGGGTAAATTATGTTTGGCAAATTGTCTGAAACTTCACACACAATCAAATGTTTTTCGCTATCTGAAGAGAAGTGAAAAGGTCTTACTGTTTCAAAAAACATTAAAAATCTTTATGAACATTCAATTTTTTCTTGTGCTGTTATATTTGATTTGAAACTCGTGCGTGAAAATGTCTAAGACTTGAAACAAATTTGAATGCAATTTCACTGCCTGAAAACCATGTCTTAGTGTTTCAAAAGCATTAAAACAAATTTAACATTCAAATCAATTATCATAGCACAAGTGAAAGTCAACAAGACTCTTGTTTTTCAGTGTATCCCACACATATGTAGATGTTGACTTGTGCAGTCATCATTGGAGCGTCGCTGCCTGTCAGTATAGTAATGCCAATAGACATAGGCATCTTTCCTGACCTCTGGTTGTTGTATGGATCACATCTTTCAAACTGGCATACAATAATGTACACAAATGCCTGACTTCCACAACAACCTATTCTTCATCACTGCCCTCACCCTCATTGCTTCTCTCCTCCTTGGTCCTCAACAACTTGTTTTATTACTACAACCTGATTTTCTGATGCACTCATATCACTATCAATACTTTCTGAAATAAGTACAGATTTGTCTCTCCGTCTTCCAAAAATGAAGCTAAAACACATGCATAAAGGCTATTATACTGCCTGCTAATGCTGGTCAATAGAGCCAGCTACACCAAATATGCATCACATAATAGGACTTTGTCAGTTATGCATGACGCTCAGATTTGTTGGTCTCTGAGTTGTTGTTTTTATAAAATTGCATTAAAAATGACAAAAAAAAACTTTAGAAAACACATTTGGATGTACAATTATATTCCCAAAATACCCAAAATAGACACTGATTCATGGTTTCACAGACATTGCCCAGTAATGGCCTACCTTTTATTGATTGATTGATTGATTGATTGATCGATTATGCTGGAAAACTGTTACAAAATGAATTGTCAAGTGATTACATACACATAAAATAAAAACCAAAAACAGAAAACAGGATGTCTTTATGATGGGATAAAATCCAGCAGAATCTAAAAGTTAGTAGTACAAAAAACATTAGCTTAACATACATTTCACAAACCATGCAACAAAGCCTCATTTACTGAAGTGGGATATGCGCTCCGAATCACTGATTCCAAACAAAAGATTCACATCTCTATCAAAAGCATCCATCTCTATCTAAAAGTCACTACTATCAGTGTAATTTACATAAAACTACTGTTTGTAAAAATTCGAAAAATGATTCGCCTTGCTTTTTCGCATCACGCTCAGTGTGAAACTGCCTTAACAACAGGAGCTTGTGCATGTTTCCTGCGGGTGGTAGATCCCAAGTAAGACGCTACATCTCTCTCTCTTAAATGAATCTGACCAAATCAACAGCACAGAGGCAGAAACACTCACTGTACAGCGTGAAAATCTCATCTGACAACATTCTCACACACTTGTGCTGATAGCAGGTGTGTGGAATGAAAAGATGGATTGATCAGGTTCTTGAGCTGGTTGATGCATTGTGTTTCTGAAGGTCTTTGTGAAGCAAGGTGTTTGATCTGTGTGTGTGTGTGTGTGCGTGTCTACCGTCATCCATTTTTCCATGAGATGAACTCTGTCTGTGTGTGTGTGTGTGTGTGAGATGTGATGTGATGTGGTCGATGCCGCACAGATGGTAACTTGGATCCGACTAGCGAGGTTTGCTGTGGTTGCAAGGTGAGCGGTGTCACGAGGGCAAAGGTTGTGAAACTACACACACAAGTTTGATCAAGGTGAGGAAACCCATCTGCCCAGTTTGGTTTCAGCAAACCAGCCCTCATCCTATATAACCAGCAGGAAAGACACACACGTTCACATCAAACTGAGCCTCTGTCAGATTCAGCTCTTCTGAAGTACAGCTAGACATGTGCACTCATTCTCAGAAGGTTACAGTGCTGCAGGTTTGATGGTTTCCCGTCTTTACGTAATGGAACAATGCCACTTAGTGGTCAGTATGTGAAGTGACTTTTTTCTTTTTTTTTTTTGCTCAGTCTTAGACTTAGTTCACACTGCAGGTTAAAGTGGCCCAAATCCGATTTTTTGCCCAAATGTGACCCATATCTGATTTTCTTATGACAGTCTGAACAGCACAAATCCGATTTTTTCAAATCAGGCCCAGGCCACTTTCATATGTGGTCCTAAATCGGATACATATCCGATGTTTTGCAATGCGACTTCAGTCTGAACGGCCATGTCGCATTTCATGCGATTTTTACGTCATTGAAATGTGACAGACGTCACAATTCTGCGCTGGAGGAGGCGGGAAGATTAAAATCACAATGGCAGACAATATATAGACAATACTATCACTTCGTTATTTAGGCTCCGATTGCACATTAACTTAAAAATTGCTAAACACACGCTAACACGAGCAGCATCCATTTTTATTTCCGCAAACACAGTGCGCTGCGTCTGACGTCACGTCTTCTTCTGCGCATGCGGGTCACTTCAGGGCCGTATACGGTTCACACATGAGACTGATGGCAGTCGCATTTAAATGACAATGTGAACAACAGTGCAAAAAAAATCAGATTTCAGCAAAAAATCCGATCTGAGCATTAAGACCTGCAGTGTGAACTAAGTCTTATTATTAGGGCTCTGAACAGCACAGCCTGTATGTGATTTTCTTCTTCATTATTTGTCATGGACATTAGATGCTGTAAATCCCATATATCTTATATTTAGTAGGATCATGCACCATTCAGAATGGAAATGAGGAAGCCTTTTAAATTCCAGTTCATTACCTGAATTTGAATTGAATTTAACAAACGGAATGCAGATTTGAATTTAGGGGAATATTAAAACAAATTGAAAATCAAAGAAATTAATTCTTAAAATTTTTTATTTTCTGAAAAAGCAAAGTTGGTCCAACTTAAATGTAGACAAAGTTTTGAAAGTTTTGACTTTGCAGTCAAAGTTTTGAAAGTTTGTTCAAAAGTTTAAAAAACTTTTAAGTTTGAAAACCAGATAGTGTCAAATATGCTATGATCCAGTAGCACTAATAGAGAGATACAACCACAATCAGATGATAAGAGCAGGTCATTTGTAACTCTAATGAGAGCAGTCTCAGTACTATGATAGTCTAAATCCTGACTGGAAATCCTCACAGATACTTTTTTTTCTCTCTCTAAGGAACATAGATGAGAGGATATTGCCTTTTCTAATATTTCTGACAGAAAAGGGAGAGTCGAGATCAGTCTGTAATTAAATAATTCTCCACGATCAAGTTGTGGTTTTTTTAATGAGAGGCTTAGTAACAGCCAGTTTGAAGGTTTTTGGGACATATCCTAAAGACATTGACAAATTAATAATATTCAGAAGAGGATATATGACATCTGTAAGCACCTCTTTTAGTTTAGATGGAATAGGGTCTAACATACATGTTGTTGATTTAGATTATTTAACAAGTTTATACAATTCTTCCTCTCCTATAGTAGAGAATGAGTGGAGTTGTTCATCAGGGGATCTGTAGTGCACTATTTGATGTGATACTGTAGCTGAAAGCTGCATGGTTACAATTTTATCTCTGATAGTATCGATATAGGAAGTAAAGAAGTTATAAAATCATTATTGCTGTGCTGTTGGGAAATGTCAACACCTGCTGATGCTTTATTTTTTTGTTAATTTAGCCACTGTATTGAATAAATACCTGAGGTCCAGTTTGTTTTCTCATAAAAGAGACGGAAAGTAAGCAGATCTAGCAGTTTTTAATACTTTTCTGTAGGAGATACTTTCCCTCCATGCATTACGAAATACCTCTAGTTTTGTTTTCATCGATTTTCTCCGGGCTGCTCTCTTTAGAGCGTGAGTGTGCTCATTATACCACGGTTTTCTTTAACTTTCTTTAAGTGTAAGGGAGCAACCACACTGTAAAAAAAAAAAAGCTGACCTAACACAAAAAAATAAGGCAACCTATCACAATCAACTTTTTAAGTTAACTCAACTAGCAACCGACAACTTAAAAACTTTAGTTCAGCTAATGAATAAAAGTCAGTCTACTGAGTGTTAAAAGACCTGTTAGAGCAACCAAAGATTTTTAAGCATTTAGCAATGCTAATCTTTTTTAACAATCCTCTTTCTTTTAGATTTATGTTTATTTTCAAAGCCTTCTACATAATATGGGCAGCATTTGCCTCTTGAAACTAAAGGCAAATATTTATCCTAATAGACAAATGTATTAAACAAGTTGCAATGAGATGCACATATAGGCCTACAGTACCTCAGCACACGATTCTCAATCATGGTGAGGATCAACAAATTTTAAATCAGTAAAAATATGAACTCTGATCCACATGACAGCTAACTGACAGTGACAACAGCAGCAGCAACATAAATTAAGCCAGTAAAATTTAAAACAATAATAATATTTGAATAATAATTAACATAAAATGTTTTCAAGCTGCAATGCATGCTGGGAACTTGTGCAATGTTGTTCAGTGTAAAATTGTTTGTTCAGATGACTCAATTTTAAAAGTTAGGGGAACATTTGGATATGTTGTGAACAAATACTTGAGTAAAGTAAACAAAACAACTTTTGCTAGCGACATGTATAGAGTATTTTTGTTCAGTTCACACAAAAAATTAAACTGACTTCTACTAAAAATTCTTTGTTCAGGCTACTTTTTTTACATTGGTTAGTAGAACTTTTCGAAAGTTGGATTTTTTACAGTGCATGTCTACAACATCAAGTTTTTCTGAGCAATTGGATATGCTGAGGTATTGAGATAAATCAGGAAGATTATTTACAAAGCAGTCTTAGCTATATGGAGTTTACACAAGACTAGATAATGATCAGAGATATCACTGCTCTGCTGCAAAATTTCAACACCATTAACATCAATTCCATGTGATAATATTAAATCTAAAGTATGATTACGACAATGAGTAGGTCCTGACACGTGTTGTCTGACCCATCCCAGTAGAGTTTAGAATGTCTATAAATGCTGATCCCAATGCATCCTTTTCATTATCTACACGGATATTAAAAATGAAACCAGACTTTTGAGAAATACTGAAAATATTGCTATAGCAACACCTCCCCCTTTTCCCTCATTTTTATAACAGTAATCTTGGGGAGTAGACTCGTTTAAAGTAATGTAATCATCTGGTTTTAGCCAGGTTTCTGTCAAACAGAGCACATCTAGGTTTAATCAGTGATCATATCATTTACAAAAAGTGCTTTCATAGAAAGGGATCTAATATTCAATAAGCCAAGCTTTATCATTTGTTTCTTTGTATTATATATGTTTTTTATTTGTTGAACATCAATTAAATTGTTACCCTTAAATTGGTTTGGACGTTTTAGCTAGTCTGTCTGCTTCCTGACCTCGGCTCCAGTTAGTCAAGTACAAGTTCTAAGAATATGTGCCATATTTCTAGAGAGAAGTGCGGCACCACCAATGGAGGGATGAAGACCATCTCTTTTCAACAGGTCAGGTCTGCCCCAAAAACTCGTCCAATTGTCTATGAAACCTATGTTATTCTGCGGGTACCACTTAGACGTCCAGCCATTGAGTGACGACAATCTTCTATTTATCTTGCCACCACAGAGTCTGCAAGTTCACACACCTCTTTACCGGTATTTTTAGTGATCTCCAACTGGTGAAGTCGAACATCATTAGTGCAGAGGTGTAAAGAGTACCTGAAAAACATACTTGAGTAAAAGTACAGATACCTTACAGTGAAAATTACTCCACTACAAGTTACAAGTCACCAATTCCAAAACAACTGGAGTAAAAGTATTAGAGTATCTGATTGTAACTTAAGTATTTTACTTATACTAAATATAGGCTCAAAGATGCACTAGTAAAAGAGACATGCCAGTCAAAAACTGTAACGTTGTGGAGAAGCTGGGGAAAACAGGCAGAGGCAAGGATCTATGTGCAGATATTTCATGGAAAAACTACAAACAATAAACCAACAACCACAGGCAAACAGACAACCATTACTTTCAACAACTCACAAAGAACTAAAGAAACACTAGGGCTGTATATACAGTATACAGGAGGCTAACAAGCTGAACAAGATAAGATACAAACTGACTACAAACACCACGGGAGACAGGAAGTGACATAAAAGTCCAGGACAAGGCACAGAAAATGCAACAAAAACAAGAAAGAGCTGATTTGTGAGGACAGCAATCACACTTATTTTCTGAAACCAAACTAAAACTGAACACCTCAAAATTGCAAAAACAAAACAAACAAAAAAACAGTATCCTTCAAAAAGGTCTCTTCAGTATAACGGATAAATAAAATAATGTCAAGTAAAATTAAAAAGTCAAAGTCTTCTTGCACTGGATGTGCTGGTTTCAGCCTCATTGCCAGCTGCAGTCATGTCCTCATTTCATATATAAAACACATGTGATTCACAACTACTTTCTAAGGAGCTCACATTCAGGTAAAGTAACCTTGTTGACAAGTTTGGGTGAGTAAGGGCAAAATGCACAAGATATAGTACTTTCAGTGCCCTGTAGTTGGCGATATCACATCTTTTGTAGCATAAATAAACTGCTGCAGAAAAGCTAGGTACCATGCAAAATGTAATTTGTAACTGCAACACTCATTTCAAATGTAGTTGAGTAAAGAGTATAGATACTCGTTCAGAAATGTAGTGAAGTAGAGAGTAAAAGTTGTTAATATCTTTGATACTCAGTACAACTACAAAGTATCCGAAAAGATACTTAAGTATTGTAATTAGTTACATTTACTCAAATACTTTACACCTCTGCATTAGTGCCAATGTGAATAGCAATCTTACTGAATTTATGTTTAGCATTAGTCAGCAAATTTATAGCCTTCAAAATTCATAAATGTTGCATTCATTTGTGAAAACTTGTGTGATGAACAAAATGTAAAAATCATAAACTTTGGTTAGTCACAAATCATATTTACTGCAATAATCCAAAAGCCAAAGGAAAAAAAAAAGCCTACTGGATTTAATGATAATGTACAGTTTGGTCTACAGAAGTGCATCATCAGCATATGACTTAAACTGCATATGACTTAAACTGAGTTTTATAAAACATGGCATATACATGGTGTCTGAATTTGGAACAGCATAATACTGTTTCTACCATATTAAGATGCATTCACAGGATTTATTCGTACAAATTCTGCAATTGTGGTACATTTCTCAAAACTAACTGAACCCTGATAATTGCTGAAAATTTCCCAAAGGAGGTATCTTTGAGCACACTGTAAGAAAGTCATGGCAACATATCTTTTCCCATTACTTTGAAATAATATAACAAATATCAACTTTTTTTTTTTTTTTTTTTTTTTTTTTTAAGTTAAATAAGATTCAACTACACAATATTAAAAAAAAGAAAGAGTAAAGAGTTGAAATTACTTGTACAAGTTTTACACTTAAACATTTAAAGCAGAAACCAAACATAAGTTTAAGTATGTAAATTAGTGTCAAGTGAATAATTATAAACTCAAAATATGAAATCAAAAGAAACAAAATGCTTAAAATTTTGAAAAAAAACAAACAAAAAACAGTAACAATTCTACATACACAGTGGTTTTAAGTAGGTTAACTTTACTGAAAAAGCCTGAGGCAGTAATTTTGCAAGATTTTTCTAAAGTAAACCGAAATTTACAGTTCCCAACAGGCAGTGTGTGTGGTGTGTTAATCACTCTCATAATTGTGATAAAAGTATGTCTTTATTTTATTTTATTTTTATAGTCTATATGTCTATTTTTGTGGGTCGAAACGGAGTACTTTAGAAAGCAGTGATAAAACAGAATTTGATGAAACTTCTTTCCATTTTTTTTGATTTTCCCAACTTATGTTGGATGGATAAGTTGGCACTAATGAACATGCATGCACAATTTCAACTTCCTCCATCAAACGGTTGAAGCGTTACAGTGGTGTTGATGCATCTGCTCAGTCATTACATTTACGTAGTTTTTATTTATTTATTTTATTTTTTTAAACATGTAGAAGAAGGTTATTAATGTTAACCAAATATATATATATATATATATATATATATATATATATATATATATATACTACTTTCCTAACAATACCAAACCAACCCAACCAAAAGCTTCATTTGGTTCAGACAAGGTGTATAAAACTTCGAAAAGACCACACAGAAATTCAAGAGAAGGAGTAAGACATCAGAACAGTCCTGGAGCCACCCAGCTTAGAGGAACTGGTGGTCGTGTTTGAACCGGTTCGGTTCTGAGCCTCAATTCAGTTGAGTCATCTCCAGTTCCCAGTGGATTTTAATCCCAAATCCACCCTTCAGACGAGCGTTTGCTGACTAACCGCCAGAGATTAAACTGCAGGATTACTCTGGTGCCGCTTCATATCTGGGCGTGTGAGAAAGACATTTTCCCACTTAAACATTTATTCTTTTGTCTGTTTAATAGCTGGTGTCTCGGCCCATAAATATCTATAACAAAAAAAAAAATAGCCTCATATCTCTACCTCATACTGACAGTGTCATTCGCACACAGCACTTTCTGTGTTTTTGTATTTTATCTATTTTTGGTATTGCTGCTACATGACATCATGCACAACCTGTTTGCACATTCCTCTCTTGCACATTCCTGCTTATCTTAATATTTAAGTCTACAGTATACTGTCATGCACATTCTTTTATATTTTTATTTTTGTTCTTCATATATTATTTCTTACCTTTTTATTTTTTTGTATATTTCCTTGTGTTGTTTTCTATAATATTTGCACTGTCCATGGAGCGGACCTGACTCACATTTCACTACTGGTTATATACTCTCTATATAATTGCGTATGTGACAAATAAAAATCTTGAATCTTGAATCTTGAATCTTGAATTTATGTTCAGAATTCACTGATTCATATCACTGAACAGAGAAAAAAAAAAAAAGGTATAAAATAGTATTCTACTATGTTTAAATGCAGTATTTTTTGTTCAGGAAAACTGTTCAATTTGTTGCCCATAATCAAGACCCATTCCTTCCTTTTATTTTAATTAAATTATTTGGTCACACTTTATTTTAAGGTCCAGTTCTCACAATTAACTATGACTTTTGGCTCAATAAACTCCTAATGTGTTGCTTATTAATAGTTAGTAAGGTAGTTGTCAAGTTTAGATATTGGGCAGGATTAGGGATGTAGAATATGGTGACGCAGAATATGTGCTTTATAAGCACTAATAAACAGCCAATATGTAAATAGGCATGCTAATAAGCAACTCGTTAATAGTGAGAATTGGTCCCTAAACTGAAGTGTTACCAATTATTCTTGATTGTTAAATTAATCTGATGCATTTTTTTTTTAAATCACCCCCTTAGACTCAGTTCAGTCAGAAACTTGACTGTATTTTAACTTTTGTTAAGGTCATATCAAGTACAAATAGCTTTATAAGATCAGTTGGCATTTTCACTTTTTACAGATAAATATATATATATATATATATATATATATATAGGCTACTAATTAATTATAAGGTGAATTGATTTAAAATGTTTGTATGCATGTATTTTGGTAAGGCCAAGGAATTTATGATACATTTTATACTTAATACTGCATGCTTAAAAACTGTTTATAAGTTCAAATCAACAATTGTTTTGTAATTATTATTTATAATTTATATACAATTATGTATACACAAATTATTATTAAATAATAGTAGACAGCTTACTATCGTCCTTAATATATGATCCATACGATTTAAATCAGAATAAAACTTATGCATTTAAATCTGGTTTGTGTGTGTATTAATGTAAATGCAAATAAAGGTGTAAATAAAACATGACAATTGTTTAATTTAGGAAAAATATATTGTAGGATTATAAGAAAATCTTACATAACTTACAAAAAAAGACTGAATTAATAAATAGTCAAAAAAGATCTGCAAATCTCAGTTTTGTATGACACATCTAAATTATTATAACATCATTTAGACATTTATTTCACATATGACATCTTATAAACATGAACATCCACCGTGAATGACTAATAATAGACATTTTATAACATCTCGGTGGCATTTCTTTTTGCTTTGCAGGCATTGGAAGTAAAAAAATGGCAATATGGAGGCATAGCAGGGCCGTAAACACAAACAGCTATGCCAACATCTTGCCATATTTTCTCTCCCTATCTGAACACGTTCTCGTCTCCTCTAGACCTGATCAACAACGATTTTACAATTACCTGCTGTAAAACCTGTTTGGCTGGAACCCTAAAAACATAATGTGTTTACCACTATATTCATTAAAAAAAAAGACTTAATTTGACTGAATCAACCTGAGGCAATAGCCTTTCCTATTTTCACAACAACCACAGCAACATCAGAATAAGTGAAGTTAACTAAATAACATTCTATATTTCTCAAAATGCATCAGTTTGAATGTGTTTTCACCCATATAATTGCTTGTTTTTAGGTTAAACGTAAATCATTGTAACAATAGCCAATCATACTGGTAATATTGCACATGAAAATACATTTCAAAGTTGATTAACCACAGTACATTAGGACAATTCTTTTGTATTAAAAGTTTTCTTAAATGTAATGTTTAAATGTGAAAATGAGGTGCTAAATATGCTCTAATTTGCATACCTTTAACATAAATGTGAACACTGCATAAAGACATAGAGTTAAAAGTTTTTTTTAAATTTTGAAATTTTTATCACTCCATAAATCAGAAAATACCATCAACCAAAAAACAATCACCATGTTTTTAGGAATAAAATATAAATCAAGCAAATGAAACACTCTGTAAAAAAAGATAACAAATAAAAAAACTTAAGAATATAGACATGAATAAAACTATTAAATAATACTTCTTTTTCTTTTTCTTTCTTTCTTTCTTTCTTTCTTTCTTTCTTTCTTTTTCTCGCTCAGTTAAAAAAAAAAACAACAACTAATTTTAAGAAAACATATTTCAAAGATATGTATTGTAGGCTAGTTTAAATCTACTGACACAAATATAAATGGTTAAAACAAACACTTAAATGTGTATTTTGGATGTTTTGACTGTTTCATTTCGGAATCAAAATTGACCCGTGCATAAAACAATGTGTCTTGTCATAAAATTAATTTACATTCCAAACAGTAACTCTGAAAAAAAAAAAAAGGTTTCTGACAAAATCATACTACTAAAGAGCAATAAAAATCAACTTACCTGCGGCTTTTGAGTCTGAAAGCACATCTTTCTCCTCTAGATATTTCAATAATCTGTTTTCTGTTCGCGAGTCTCCGTCTCTCCGAAGCTCCCGCTGGAATGAGTCGAGCTGCTTCTTCTGCGGGGTTTTTTTCTGAATGAGGTGAGTCAGCAAACTCCGGCGGGCTCAGGTGTGTTCAGGTGCGTTTGGCGCGTTCACGTCACCGCGGCGCCGCGCCCAGAGCAGAATACGCCAGGTGTCTGTCAGCGCAGCCGGCTTTCAGGTTACACTGGACTGAAGATGCTTTCAGATGGACTGAAGATGCTTTTAAAAGCTCTGCTGCTGCTGCTGCTGCTGCTGCTGCTCACGTCTGTGTGAATCACGCGTGGTCTCGGTCCCGCATCTCTTGGGATGTGAGCTAGACTCTTGGAGGGGGTCTCGTGCTGAGTCAGACTCGATTTTACAGATGAATCATTTAATGATTCGGCGATTTTTTTTTCTCCTGCTGAAGCTGACTGATGTGTTGTCAACCATTTACAGTCCACACCTT
Source organism: Tor tambroides (assembly GCA_021397915.2). Taxonomy (NCBI): domain Eukaryota; kingdom Metazoa; phylum Chordata; class Actinopteri; order Cypriniformes; family Cyprinidae; genus Tor; species Tor tambroides. Next base: position 6,857 of record JAFVLL020018240.1, on the reverse strand, counting down.
TATTAACTAGTTCTTATATATTTACACCCGACTGAACGCTGTTTCTCATTCAAAACTCTACACTCTTAAAAATAAAGTTGCCTAAAAGGTTCTTCACACCTATTCCGTAGAGGAAATATTTTTGGTTCCACACAGAATCATTCAGTCAAAGGTTCTTTAAAGAACCATCTCTTTCTTACTTTTTTTTAAGAACCTTCTTTCGCCTCAAAGAACCTTTTGCGAAACAGAAATGTTAAAGGTTCTTTATGGAACCATTTAGACAAAAAGTTTATTCTATTTGCATCGTGAAGCATCTTTATTGTTAAGAGTGTATGTCCACCTTATTTTGAAACGCGAAATGAGCGAGACTTCCGATTCATTAACCGCTATAAATAACTATAAGAAAATAACAATAAACAGTAGGATTTGCACTACAAACCAGTGGGTTTGTGATTATAATAATGCATTAAAATAACATGATAACGAATACCAGATGCAGTATCAAGCAGCATAATGTTTTTGTAAAGGTAAAATGACTGGAAAGGAACTACACCGGAAGTCTCGCACATTCAAATTACAAATGGCGCGCCCGCTCTTACGTTAAAATATAAATAAAGTGGAACGTATCTGTACTGAAATATTTACACTTAAAGGTAAAAAGTGATTAAAGAGTTTGATTAATACTGTCTCCGCTTATTGCAGATGAACGACTAAGTATAAACTTGTTTAGGCATCGCGACTCACTAGTTTAAGGTGGGACTAATTGTCTGCTAACACTTTACAATAGGCTAATGTCCCATTAGTTAGTAACTACTGAGCCCTTTTAGGGACATTGTGGTGGGAAAAAATCGGGGTGAGTGGAAAAAATTTTGGGTGGGAGGAAAAAATATTTTTCAAATGTTTTGCGTTCTCTCGCAAAGATATTTTTTATTAAAGAAGTTTTGCGAGGGAACGCAAATATTTTTGCGAGAGGACGCAAAGTTTCTCGAGGGAACGCAAAAGTTTTGCGAGAGAACGCAAAACATTTGAAAAATATTTTTTCCTCCCACCCTGAATTTTTTCCACCGCAATGTCCCTTAAAGGGCTCAGCAAGTAACTAACTGACCATAAGTAATACATTTGTTAAAGTAAGTTAATTTTTGTTAATGATAGTTTATACAAATGAAACTCTTCATTGTCAAATATGGTAACATTTTACAATAAGGTTCTGTTTGTAAAAATTAGTATGCTAAAATATGTCTAAAGCATTTAGTAACCTTTGTTAATATTATTTTTTTAAAGATTTACTAATGCATTATTAAATTCAAAAGTTGAATCAAATGATATGGTAATACTCTATGGTAAGGTAATTTGTTAACATCATTTATCTATGCCTATATTAGTTAACATGAATTTTAACACTTACTAAAACATTATTAAATTCAATTCAATTCAAGTTTATTTGTATAGCGCTTTTTACGATACAATCGTTGCAAAGCAGCTTTACAGGAAATTAAGTTTCCACAATATATTTATATATTGTAGAAACTTAATATATTTAACTTGTGGCAAAATTTGGTAATTCTGTATGTTGTCTGAGGGTTGGCATCCTCTGAGGTCCTCTGAGGGGTTGGCATCATCTCTTCTCAGGTGTTTAGTCATCTCAGATCATTTAAGGGTTAGATCCAGACTGACGCTTCAGTAATTCCTAGTTACCACAGGATATTAACCCCGTGGCAGAAACAGAGAAACAGTTGTATGTGTTAATACAACCCAAAGTTGTATTAAATCAAAATTGTATGTGTTAATATTTTGACCTTAACAACGAACAGTTGTAATTTCATAAACTAATGTTAACAAAATTAATGAAATGCAATTAAATATATTGATAAATGTTAGTCAGTGCTACTTAATGCATTAACTAATGTAAACTGTTGGGAGCTTATAGTAAAATGTTACCAGTAGGGTAGCAAAAGGGTGGAACATTTTTGGAAACTTTCCAAAAGTTTCCAAAATATTCTGGAAAGTTTTCCGGAAATTTACCAGAAATTTTCCACCCCTTTGAAACCCTAGTTACCAATAATATTAACAGATACATGTTAATGAAATGATGCTGTTACCTAACCAGTTGTCTGACCAGCAGCAGACGAGCTTTTCATGTTTATCTAACATCTCGCTAATGCCTCAAAGATCCCGCTGGAATCCTGATCTTCAAAATGAGTGATTATAATAATAATCATCATCATCACACTGTTGGCCTAATTTCTCACTGAGGTGAGTCACTTCCTGTGCCAAACCCATTTGCTGAATCCCACCTGGATCCTCCCACATTTCAAACATGAAAGACGTCCATCCGTGCGCAAACCGCCAAACCCAAAAACGCCCAGCAGCAGCAGCACGGCCCTCCACTTTCCATTACCTACAAAAACAGCAGAAGAAAACACATTGTGTCAGTCTATACGCCTTAATTCCTCAAGCAGTAAGTGTGTGTGTGTGTGTGTGTGTGTGTGTGTGTGTTTTATTGGCATAGTTACATACACATACATTTCCTCATAAAGGCACTTTCTAAAAATCTACTGGAGAGAGAAGCAAAATCTAATGAAAGATTTTGTTGAGTATCATATTTGATACATGAGGCTTTTATGGCTCATATAGTGAAAATAAGGAGGAAAAAAGAGCTCAGTTTTATTCAGAGACTCAAACTGAACGAAAATACACTATATTGGCAAAAGTATTGGGTCGCCCCCTTCTAATGAACAGGTTTGACTACTTTAGTAATTTCTATGAGTATAAATCTTAATGTTTCAGCATATAATGATATTCTAGGAAATTGTGTGCTTCTAATATTATAGCAACAGTTTGGACAGGACCCTTTTCTATTCTAACATGACAATGCCTCTGTGTATAAGACAAGGTTCAAAAAGAAAATGATTGATTGAGTCAGTGTGGAAGAACTTGACTGGTCTGCATAAAACCAAGTCCTAATCCCAGTTGAACACTGGCTCTGGTGTGACTGTAAATGCAGACCTTGAGCCAAAAACTCATCACCAAACACCAATGACTTGTACATATGGGTGCAGTCATTTTAGACACTTCCAAAACTGCTGCAACAGAGATGGAAATACAATTTTTAAATACATGAATTATGTTCCCATCGTTGTTGCCACAGATTTGGAAGTTCATTTTTCTGTTCTAAAGAAGGGGGTGTCCCAATACTTTTGTCTATATAGTGTATGTACAAGTCATTGGTGTTTGGTGATGAGTTTTTGGCTCAAGGTCTGCATTTACAGTCACACCAGAGCCAGTGTTCAACTGGGATTAGGACTTGGTTTTATGCAGACCAGTCAAGTTCTTCCACACTGACTCAATCAATCATTTTCTTTTTGAACCTTGTCTTATACACAGAGGCATTGTCATGTTAGAATAGAAAAGAGTCCTGTCCAAACTGTTGCTATAATATTAGAAGCACACAATTTCCTAGAATATCATTATATGCTTTAACATTAAGATTTGTACTCATAGAAATTACTAAAGTAGTCAAACCTGTTCATTAGAAGGGGGCGACCCAATACTTTTGGCAATATAGTGTATGCAATTTGGTGTACATGCTGCATTATTTATGGGATGAAATTCTGATACTTGCAACCATTCGTCACTCTATATATCCAACAATATGTCTTAGTAAAATAAGATTGAAATGATCCAAACATGATCCAATGCAATGCACTACAATGATGACTCAAAAGTTTCTCAAAAGCCTCTTGATCAGATTTGGGACTCACTGATTTTTCTAAGAAATGATTCATGGAGAATCATTGAGCTGCTTCAGTAAGTGTTCAACTGGAGATGTGACTAAACTTATTCTGACGTTTACTTGATAAAAATCAGTCTTCAGCAGAAAGACACGTGAAGCACGAGCTAAAGCTGGACGTTTGTACAGTTACACTAAAAGAGCTTTTACTTGATAAAAAGTGTAAATATGTATTGTGTGCAACAGGTTTAACAGCAAAGTAAGTTTTGCTCATTTAGAGGCCGTGTGATGCAGTGTGGGCTAAACAGAAGTGTTTTCGTCCGATTCTTCTAATGTAGGGGCTTTATTTGTGAGCGCAGCAGAATGAAAGTCTGAATCACACACACTTCACAGAACTTTGAGCTCCACGTGTGAATCACCTTCAGTGACCCAGACGGGCTGATCTTCTCCCGTCCGCTCCGCAGGCCGAGGCTTGACTCACCGAAAACAACCCAATCTGCCGAGTCTGGCTGTGTGTCATGTAAGGAAAACTCATGTGGGGATCATAAAGCTGCTGGCGCGGAGCTGGAGTGAGTCGGGTCACACTGCCGCGGCCCGGCCGAGCGTTTTGTCATCCACACATGGTTGTGATCAGACACTCGTGACGCACGTTTGCTCACTGCATGAATCAGCCCTCGAGCGGCGAAGGGACGTTATGCTGCTTTATTTTGATGTGTTTCACTAGTCTGTGTTCCTATCACTGCGGGGGAAAGTTCACGCTATTCGTGTAGCTCAAAAATCAAAGGTCAAACAGATATGACCCGGTTCACACTATACAGCATACAGCGGGGCATGTTGTCACACTACATGGGGTAAATTGTCTCCATGGGAACTTGAGAGGAATAGCTTTTTTTTATATGAATGCAATCTAAAACATCTTCCACAACATACTTCTAAAAGAAAGTGTAGTGACTAACTTTGTCACGTTTATGCCATGTTATGCAATATATCAGAGTTTACATAATTATAACTATGTGATATATCAGAGAAAACCTTTCCTTTTTTTCACATTTTTACTCAACAGCTACATCAAAAATAGGAGGATATTGGAAAATCATCCAGTTTGAAATATACATCTAAAACCATCAATCATTTAAACAAAAGCGTTAAGAAGATCATTATATATTACTGTATAGCTATACGCGTTTTATAGCCTAAATGTATTAACATAATCGCGAATCAAATGTCAAATAAACATAACCAGTTTTAAAATGTAGCCTATATTTAAACACACACACGCACGCACACACGAGATTATGCTGATCCCCGTCCTATAATTTAACATCTATTAAAATGATCGCAAAATTTAATAACCGCATGTAAAATGCATAATTTTTCACTACTTCCGATTTTTTTTTTCCTGTCACCTCTAAAGGATGATGGTTATGTAGATGATCATATATATATATATATATATATATATATATATCGCATGTATCTTTTGCATTTTTTCTTCATTTTTACATTTCAGCTCATATGTCATAAATTCAGCTGATTTAATTTGAAGGAGTAAGCTGTAGATAATTCAGCTCACCTGGACAGCGGCGTCCGTGAATCCAGGTCTGCGCAGAAGTTTGTTCCAGACACGAGAATCGCCTCCAGCTCACCTGATTCTGATCGCAGCACATTCAGACAGCCTTATAAACACCTTCAGAGGGATTCCCTGGAATCTAGCTGAGACTTTCCCAGCATCCGATGGAATTCCCCATCGGGATACGGAGGAAAACAGGCAGGAAAACAGCCGAAGTTCAAGACTATTGTATCAGATTAGTTCTGTGTTATTCTGAGTGAAACGTACCGCTAATTCTCGGGAAACGACCCCTGAAACTACAACTGAAAACTGTCAAGATTCAGCAGTGAATGAATGAATAAACACGAAAGTGAAAGTCATTATTACTCGAGTGCATGAGCATCTACTCAACACTAGATGGAGTCCAAATCAAATGCATCAGGGTTATTCACATCATAGGAGCAGTGTTTGGAGCATGATATATCTCATCTAAAATTGTCTGAACATTTCTTAATTATTGTATTCATGGCAGTTTATGGCTTCATTTATGCAGTTTATATTTACTGATAACCTGAATTAAAAAATTATTAAATAAAATACTAAGTAACTTTCCCCTATATATGGAACAATAGGTTTCAAATAGGCCACATTTGAATATAAAATATAAATATCGTCTCTAAAGACTTTTATAAAAATCAGTGTGCAACACTGTTAAACTGACTATAAACTCAACATTCAGCACTCTGGTCCTCGATGATACAAATATATGTAGTCTATTATTGATTATTATTAATTAGTAATTAAAAAGACAATAAATAGTGTCATAAAAATCCCCTTGTACTATTCCATAAATCAAACAGGCTACTTCTGTTAAAATCATTCTTTCAGGAAATGAACCTATTTTCCTGTGTTTTATTGTGATTTTCTTTCAGTCCTGTTACCGTGAATTTGCATAGTAAAAAAATAAATAAATGAATAAATATTGATAAGCATTACTTATATATATATATCAGCACTGAATTCCCTTTCTGTTAATACATGTGAGTCATGACTGAGCACAACAGAGGAATTATTGTGAAATTTTGTTTTGGGTGCCTCCTAAAACTCATATAATTAAAAACAACAAAGGTATGAATAAAATAATGCAATATATATTTTAGCGATGTCGGGACGTATTTCGCGGGAAACTGCATACATACATAGGCCTACGTCATTCGCCCGTGCGTGGCACGTCATATACAGATCAGTAGCTCCGGCTGAAAGATAAGCGATAAAAACTGATAATGGGTCAGAGAAGCAGAAACCAAGCACAACCTCGAGCAAGACGCGTGCAGTTTTATATTTCAAACGCTAGAGGGCCAAAAGAAAACTGTAACCTTTCTGAAGGCAGTTCTATCTCAACAACACAGTTTATTAACAATTAATAATAGGCAGAATACTTAAAGTCAGCACAAATTTCTTTTACAGTACCTCAACTTTGACTAAACTGCTGCTGTGAAAGGACATCATTTCACACTCTTCTGGCTTCATATTGTGACCTTTGACCGATCATATATATATATATATATATATATATATATATATATATACACACACACA
>JAFVLL020018238.1:0-20480 GCA_021397915.2 Tor tambroides | reverse complement strand
AGTCCTACTGATTCAACCCCACCTAGATGTTGGTCTCCTACTGAGCCCTTACTGGGATCAAATTCAAATCTAATAAACCCACATAATGATCCATGCCTAGGTTCATCCTATCAAGTACTAGCTCCAAAACCATACCAAAGAGGTCTTTGGGATAGAAGCAGAACACCCAGGTCTAAAAAGACTTCTGCTACCAGCCCAAAAAGACAAGCTAATACTACAACAAAGTCAGTGAACAAAGATTCAGTGACAGCTGTGGATTCACAGAGGAAAGGTATTCGAGCAGCTTCAAGGAGACATAAGAAACGTTGTGAAAGTATTGAAGAAATTGTTCTGGAAGATGACACATCTACCTCTCAGAAAGACAGGTTGCTGAATGAGAAGCGAGTCCCAAGAAAAAAGCAGGTCCAAGGTGAGGAGAGTGATAATTCACAGGCTCCACATTCAGTTAACAATGCACCTATTACTTCCTCACCTGATGACTTAACTCCTTATCAACATCCCAGTTCTCTAAAAAGCAGTCAAGAGGACCTTTCTATCAGTTGTTCAGGCTCTCAAACAGAGGTCACCAGCACTGGAAAAAAATCAAATCAAGATGTTGTTTTTGTCTTCAATACCATTGCTTCAAATGACTCACAAAAAGACTCACAGATTGTCCTCAATCCCTGTATTGAAAAATCTCTAAATCATATGCTTTCCCCATCCACCAAAACGGTAGGACATCCATGTTCCGTCATCACATACAGCAGTTCCAATTCAATATCACAAAATATGAGTCAAGATGGGACTATCACAAAAAATCTATATAAATTCAAATCAGAAGTCTCTGGCCATGAGGAGAATCCCAAAACTCTACAGCATTTGCAGTCAACCAGAAAAACGACCATAAAATCAAGAAGACCGCAAACAAAAAAGAGAGATTCCATAACAACTTTACTGGAGTCTGTCGATTGTAGATCCCCCCTTATGCCCTCTGCTAAGAGTGCAATTAAAGCTGGATTTCACACAGGTCTTACATTGTCATCAGACCCTAAAATTGATGAAATGTGTGTTCCTGAGTTGCCTTCTGGGCTCACTGTCTTGAAGGAACTTCTCCAGAAGAGGCAACTCAAGGCAGGACAGGAACCACATGAAAGCGATCATGTGTCTGAGGATATGTCTTCTACCAGTCAACCTACAGATATTCCCAAAACAGCCAAATCTAAAACAGCCTATTCATCATCATCAAGAAAACCAAGGGGAGCAAGAACTAAAGTGCCAAAAGAGCTACAGTTCAAAATCGGAAGTAATAAAATGAAACGGGATGATTTGAGAATTGACCATCTTTCATCAGATGACAGTCCTGTGTTTTTCTCTGACCCTAGCTTTGACAGCTGTTGCTCCATTGAAGATAGCTTGTCCCCAGAGCTCCCAGACAATTACAGCTTTGATATCAATGCCATTGGGCAAACAGAGTTCTCCAGTCTTTATTGTGGTAACCAGTTTGTGTTAACTGATAGGAACTTGCCTCAGAAGTTTCTCAGTGATGTCAGTCAGGAGGCAATCAATGCCCTTGTTGGGTTAGGCGACAGGACACAAAAGGTGTTTGATGTTGATGAGAGCAGCAAGCATGAACAGGACTGGCATAAGTCTAGGGCTCTTAGTCCAGAACTGTTTGATAAGTCATTTTGTGAAAATGGCAAAGTTTATCCCAATAAGGTATCTCTTGATTCAGAAAAGATCTTTAGCAAAGATTGGGGGGGCTCTTTAGATAAAATCCATGGCCTCAGCCACTTTCAGGACTTTCACTGTGAAAAGAAAGATGTGTTGCTTGACCCAGAGCCCTTTTCCCCCCTTACTTCTGCTTCTTTTGCTTATAGTGGTGTTTCCCCAAATAGTGATCCCCTAGATGGCAGTTCAGCAACACCAAGCAGTTCCCCACAGTCCATCAACTCGCTGTCCCAGCTGAAAAATGGAGGTCAGAGTTCAAAGAGTGGGGGAACTCACGTTCTTAAACCTCTCATGTCTCCACCTACTCGGGAAGAAATCTTAGCTACTCTGATGGATCTGGACCTCTCAGAAGCCACCTACCAGGAGCCATTCTGCAGTGACCCATCAGATGCACCCTTGAAGCCAAGGTAACATTTATAATGGATCACCTGTACGGGTTTTGTTTTTGTATATTCTTTTAAGTTACTGTTTTGTTTTGTGTTGTTTTTTTCCCAGGGAGGTTGGTGGTCGGAAGTTGATTTTGGAAACCAGGTTGGCGAATGAACTAGTTGAATTTCATGGAGACTTATCTCAAAACGGCTTACAATTTTGGAAAATTGCATTTTCTGCAATGACAAATCAAGCCTCTGCACCAAACAATGGGTGTAAATCCTCTATATTGACCAAGGACCAAAACCCATTTTCTGGCAGTGATCAAAAAGTGATTATGCTTCCCTGTAAATGTGCCCCAGGTCGAGAACAGGTGCAGCTCTGGCTGCAAGCCAAAAAACAGTATATGTGCCTTCAGAGTGATACGAAACAAGTGGGTGGCCAGACAACTGTGGAACTTGGTATATATGACAGGACCTCACCTCAAAATGAGGACTCTAATTTACCTTCCTCAGAGAATCGTGATAAAAGGTATAAGAAAAAAGATGAAAAGGCTTCAGAGTTGCAGAGTATCAGTAGGAATGGCTTAAGTTTACCTCTCCATATTTCACCAGTTAAAGCAGCTTCATCTAACAGTAGCCCTAAGAGTACGAAATGCATCTTGGACATAGAGACAAACAAAGGTTGTCAAATCACTTCTCCAAATTCTCCTGATCTTTCTACATTGCAACAGAGGTCTGCTGAAATTAAACAAGATGAGGACAAGGAGGATTTGACTGATGTATTACAATCCCCCAGCTTGGACCAGTCTCAAAATCTCAATGACACATCACTTGACAGTGTACAGCCAAAGGACCTCTTGAGTCCATCAGTTTTTCCTGTTAAACACCTAGATTCTGATGTCAAATGCTCTTACCTGCTCCATAGCACACCTGTCCACCAGAGAAGCTACATTGATGACGATGGGTCTAGCTACAGTCCAATAAGAAATGAAGGTATAGTTTTATGTTTTTTCTTGAAAGCTTGAATGTTTTAACTAAGTTGTTCAGCTCTGTTATCTATAATGGGTTCCCAAACATTTTCAGACTGGAACCCACCTAGAGAGGTAGATCCTTTTGTGTCGATGGGGTTGACATAGGGCTTGGCAATAAACAATATCATATCGAGATCAGTGTTGGGCACGTTACTTTAAAAAAGTAATTATAGTTACTAGTTACTTCTCACAAATAGTAACTGAGTTAGTAACTGAGTTACATCATTATAAAAGTAACTAATTACCAGGGAAAGTAACTATTGCATTACTTTTTTTTTTTTTTTAAATGTCCAAATGTCAAATAACTTGGATGCCCCCAATATTAAATGTGTTAAATGAATGAAATGGACACTAAATAGAATAAATTATTATTATAAAACATTGTACACTAATCTACACTATTTTAATGTTTCTGTGGGACAATGTGAGAGACACATATCAAATTCAATATAAATATCTGACACTTAGCATCAGTCAGTATTATAATATGATATTATGATCATTTAGCATTATAAGATGATAGAACTTTAGTAATTAGAATAACCATGTATGAATGCATATTTGTCATGTTGACTGAACTTAGGACTGGTGGTGGTGCTTAAGATATTGTTTGTCATTTAGTTTTTCTATAAAAAAGGGGGATAAAAACTAAAAATAATAAGATAACAAAACTACTAGGAATTCTACTACTAATAACAATATAAAACGCACTAAGGATTAATGAGCTGCTGGGTTCATGAATATTAATCATGTTGTCTGCGTTCGCTCGAATTGATTTGCTGAAATCAAAACAGGTTAGCAATACGTGAGGACCAGCCAATGAGATTGTCGTTTGCACATTAGTTCCGCCCACTACCAGAGAAACCGGCAGTTCTTAAAAAATTCCAAAGGAACTCGATTATTCTGACAGGAAAATACAACAAAGAATATCGTTTACATGTAGCGCGTCAATTCTGCATGGTATGTAAGACTCTCTTGCTCTGTATCTTTCTTTGCGTGTGTGTGAGAAAGCGACGGCGAGTCGTGCGCCTTCAGCTTCACACTAGAGTTTACGGTACGTCAAATACAGTTACTGCACACTGCGCATTCAGATGAACTGAAAAATAAAATTATAATAATATTATAATAAATTATAGTAACGCTGCATTTTATTGTAAGTAACGGTAACGGCGTTGTAACGGGGGAAACAGTAATTCGTTTGATTAATCGTTACTAGAAAAAATAACGCCGTTAGTAACGCCGTTTATTTATAACGCCGTTATTCCCATCACTGATCGAGATCATTATAAAATTTGTCAATGACGATGATAAGCTGTGGACATTTTACTCAATTGGGCTTAATCTATCAGTATAACAGCAGAAATAAATGCGACAACAGCCAGTCAGTGCATTTCGCTAATAGGGCTGCGTGTTCTGCTTTTTTCTATGTGACTGAATGGCATAGTTTTGTCTGCTACACAACCAAGGACATGAACACATGAATGTTATTACCATAGCTACTTTGACAGTAACTTTTCTGTGTTTCATTTGAGAAAAGCTACCGTCAAATACACAGTGAAACTCAAAAATCTTCATGGCAAACTGCCAAAATAAAAGTTTGGTTTAATTTAAAGAAATTATGACATAAATATTACTATTGTACTATTACTATTACAATTATAGTTGTAAAACAATTATATTTTCTTTTGCTGATAAGATCAAGTTAATTGTGAATCAGTCATGCTTGCTTGTCTTATGCAGTCATGCTTACTAGACTTTATTTATTTCCAAAAAAGATGACTACTAAGCTTTTACATTTTATCTATAATATCTATATTATTAAATAATATAATAATAATAATAATAATATATCATCTATATTATTTAAAAAAAAAAACCGGTAACACTTTAGAATAGGGAACACTTATTAACTATTAACTATGACTTTTCCCTCAATAAACTCTAGTAATTAGTAATTAGTAGTTAGTAAGGTAGTTAAGTTTAGGTATTGGGTAGGATTAGGAATGTAGAATAAGGCATTAATATGTGCTTAATTACTACTAATAAATGGCTAATATTCTATAAAGTGTTACCAAAAAACTTGCTACGTGTGCTGTGTTAGGCTAACCGAGACTTGTCATAGCACTTGCATGTTGTTGCTCTTTTGTTGGTTTTGATTGCTTCTATTGTCCTCATTTGTAAGTCACTTTGGATAAAAGCGTCTGCTAAATGACTAAATGTAAATGTTATCTTCTCATTGCAAAATTCTTTTGGATCTGTTTTTGTACAGACATAGAGCCCAGATCACAGCGACTACATCAGAAGGGTAACAAAAACAAAGATGCTTTACGGAGAGTTTTGCTTACCACACAAATGAAGGTCAGATGAATTTATTCAGATGAAAGTTAATGAATTTATGAATCTCCTGAAGTTTCAATCTTATAATCCTTGTTTAGTATTGTATAGGGTTTTTATAGCACATGCATTATATCCCATACAGAATCAGCTTACCACTATGAATGTTCCGAAAAGAGAAAACTCTCAGATTGAAGGACCATCAATCTGTAATTCATATGGCTTTAAAGTCAGTATGCAGAACTTGCAGGAGGCCAAAGCATTGCATGAGGTAGGATCTTCTTTTGACTGTTTTAGTAAGAACTGCTTTCATTAAACTGAGTGATTAATCAAACTTACATAAACACGTAAAATTCAGTTTTAACAAACGGGGGAAAAAAGCTTTGTCTTGTCATGTCACATGGTTAGAAACTCAAGTTTATTTTTATGGGATTTCAACTGATCTCGTTTTTATCTCCCTGCTATAGGTACAGCACCTCACAATGATAAGCATGGAGCTTCATGCAAGGACTCGTCGTGACCTTGAGCCTGACCCTGAATTTGACCCGATTTGTGCTTTGTTCTACTGCCTCAGTTCTGATGTCCCTCTCCCAAATTGTGACACTACCCAGATGACAGGTGCCATTGTCATTGATAAAGATTGTTGTTCTTCAGCTCAAGGTGAGATTGGTGTTGCGTTTGTTTATTACTGATGTGTGTAACAATTGTAATTGAAAATTGTTTAAAAAAAAAAAAAAAAAGAGCACCTAACTATAAATCAACTTAATGTTGATCAGGGATGTGTTTCTTGTTCAACATAACTCGCTGATTAACCACCTTAGTATGATGCATTGTAGTGGAAATGAACTAGCTAGTCATGACTGTTTCCCAAACACTGTTGTATCTCTAATGTTTGAACCACATTAGTTCAAGGGCCATTGTTAATGATGTCACATGCATGTGGTAGAGTAATAACTTGTGCCAAGTAATTGACTTGAGATCTCCGAGATGCTGCTGTGTTGATCATGGCACCTGATGACTAATTTACTATTATTTTTTTTTTTTTTTTTTGTTCCCTGTCATTTTGCTTTATTTGATGTTTGATTCATCACAGGTTCCTTTGTACGTCATACTGCGGGGTTCCCTCCATGCGAATTATGCACGTGCACTATTTTAAAACACTGCTTATTGATGCTGCACTAAAATACATAATTCAAATTTGTATTTAAATAGAATGGAAGATATAGATTGTACTGCATTCTAGCTTGCTTATTGTGCCCAAGAGCATAATTTAAGTCCATATGTCTTAATAACAAGTAACTGTGCTTCTAACCCTTTCCAACCACATAAGTTTGTGATTCTGTTTGTGAATGTACGTTTGAACTATGGTTTCGGGAGACACCGAAACGTTGAACTATGTTGGTAATGACGAAACTTGCGACCATAGTTGGCTAACGATGCTTTTGGGAAACTCAGCACTTGCTGGTTTATGTTGAGTAGATAATGCCATGTAATTGACACAATTTTTGTTTTTGGGTGAAATATCCCTTTAATCTGTCCAGCAGCCAAGTAGACAATTAATGAGGAATTTACTTTGATCTTTTGACATAAAAAGTCATTGTAAGATTTTAAGACTGTATACTTAAGATTATTGCCTGTGTGTGCAGTGGTTCTGTTATTTTGGAGAATCTGCATTTTGCTGGTTTTACTTATAGACCTACCAATCTCTGTTTAGTAATAGAAAGAAATATGTCAGCATCATTATGTTTAAGTCATTTTTACTCTCCTGTAATTTGTCTCCGAGTCTCAGGTGAAAATTGTCATTTTGACACCCCCCCCCCCCCACACACACACACACACACACACACAACAGTGGATTACTCAGTAAATATGCATCAGTGACATTTCATATTTCGTATTTCATCATTATACATGTTTATCTTCAGAAAAATATTGACAAATTTTCTGAAATTTGGTTTGAGATTTGATACAAAATTGCCACATCGCTAGTTACTGGGCCTGTGTGAATATCCACAAAACTGGAAGACTTTCTGAATATATATACAGTGCCCTCCATAAGTATTGGAACAGTAAAGACAAAATTGCTCTGTTGGCTGTAGAGTCAAGACATTTGCAAATATGATTAAAAGATGAATATGAGACAAAACTACAGAATGTCACATTTTATTATTAGCCGTTTCAACACATACATGTTTTACCAAATAAAAAGAACAGCACTTTTAGAGTTCATCCCACTCATTGATGTGAGCATAAATATTGGGACAGTTGAACATAAGGCAGATATAAAAGATTAAAAGCTATTATTTAGTTGCAGATCCCTTGCGCACAATCACAGCAGTGAGTCTGTGACCCATAGACATCACCAGACTCTTGGTCTCATCCTTTGAAATACTTTTCCCAGCCTTTAATGCAGCCAATTCCAATTGTTGCTTGTTTTGGGGAGTTTGTGCCTTTACTCTCCTCTTCAGCTGGTGAAATTCATGTTCAATTGGATTCAAATCTGGAGATTGACTTGGGCAATCTAAGACTTTCAATTTCTTTGCCCTTATAAATTCCTTGACTGAACTGGCCGGGTGTTTTGGGTCATTGTCCTGATGCAATATGAAGCACTTCCTAATGAATCTGGTGGCATTTTCATGAATATTGGCAGGCAAGATGGTTTTGTACCCTTCCAAATTCATTCTGCTACTGTCATCATACATTAAGTCATCAGTAAAGTTGAGAGGGCCTTTTCCAGATACAGCCATGCATGCCCATGCCATGACACCACCTCCACCATGCTTTACAGATTAGGCTGTATGGTTAGAATCATTTGCAGTTCCCTTTTTTTTTTCTCCACATTTTTGCTTTCCCATCACTTAGATAAAGGTTCATCTTTGTCTCATCGGTTCGTAAACACAGTTCCAAAACTCTTCTGGCTCACCTTTGTGCTTTTTTGCAAACTCTAATCTTGCCTTTCTGTTTTTGTTGCTGGTCAGAGGTTTGCATCTTGCTGTGTAGCATCTGTAAATCTGAGTCAAAGTCTCCTGAGGACAGTAGATTGTCAGAGCATCACCCCAGCTTTCTGGAAGTTGTTGGTGATTTTACAGACACGTCTTTTAGGGCTCATTTTCACAGTTTTTATGATCATATGTCATCAACTACTGTTGTTTTCTCAGCCGATCAGGTCGTTGTTGGTTGCTGGTGTCGTTGGTGGTTTCCAAACTCTTGATTTCTCCATGCCTTTTGTTTTTGCTATAGCTCTAATTGACTTCCTCTTTTCTTTTAGTATCCAAATTCCTTGCTTTTTTCTCAAAGTCAGCTCCTTCATCTTCATCCTGGTTTGTGTGTGTCATCATTAGAGATCGACCGATATATCGATTTACCGATATTTTTCCCGATATTTAAGCATTTTACCATAATCGGATATCGGTTTTGTAATATCGGATTCACCGATAAATGCCCGCCATCTTGTGGGTGTTATGAGAATTGCGCCGTCGAGATCGCCATTGCAAAGCTGGCGTCTGAGGGAGACGAGACAACAACAACGTGCATGCACAAGTACTTGATTTGCTGTAGAAGGTAAACTTTAACATAACAGCCATTAATGCACAAATTAGATGCATTACATAAATGCCTGTTATGTAGTTTATGCAGCTTGGCTCTAAGAAGTTGAGCAACTCACGAGTCATATAAATAATCCGTCAAGTCCTGTCCCAATAAAGATGTAACTTTGCCTGAATTAAATAATACGCAGCCATGAATGAGCACATGTTGTAAATAAAAGCGCTGAATTGAATTCTCTCTGTTGTCTATGCTCATCGTTAGTCTCGTGAAGTAGGAGTCACGCTAAAGGCCCGAGTGAAGTTTCACTTTCCCAGCGTTCTGTCCCGTCTACGCGTTGGCGCGTCAGCGTAGCTTTCAAAGTATACCATGCACGGATGAGTGCGGATTTGACAGGCTCGACACACTTAAATCCGTCAAGTCCTCTCCCAGTAAGGACGTAACTTTGCATAAGGAGTTAAACAATACAGCCATGAATGAGCGCATGTTGGAAATAAAAGCGCTGAATTAAATTCTCTCTGTGTTGTATATTTGCTCATCATTAGTCTCGTGAGCCGCTTCACATTGCTGTTCACTCAGCGGTTGATGCTCAGGAAATGCTCCACGGCCTCCGCATGTAATGGCTTTTAACAAGATTCACTTGTTTAAAACACTCTTTACATTGTAGCAACATTTACTATATAACCATTATTTCGCTACTAAACCATCTAAAAATACAACTTTATGGAAATGAATTATTTATTATCTCATGAGCGATTGCAGTTTGAGTTCTTTGTAAATGCATAGATAAACTGCGCTGTCAGCTAGGCATTTCATAATCTAGAGGGACAAAAAAATTAATAATTCTGATATAATGTTCCAGTTAAAAAATGCAATAAAATACTTTGTATTTATTAAAAAAAAAGTTAGTAGAAGTTTGTTATACTCCAATATTCCAGAGAATATTATTCAGTGAATTAACATTATCCAGTGAATTATTCCTGACTCCATTAAACAGCTTATAAACCTACTAAAACTGTAGTTTAAAACGAAGATGATATGACTCCTGTCTTATTTATTTTCTCCATTTGAAAACATTAGACATTCTACATTTATTTTGCTTATTGATAATATTAGTGTTATTGCTGCTGATGCTTTTGATAAATAAAATGTATTTGTTTATTGTTGTAATATGAAGATTAAATTTAACATGAAAGACTGCAAATTTTCGACACTTAAAAAAAAGATGACTGAAAAGAGGAAAAACCAAAGTGAAGTATTTTATAACAGTAAATAAATATCGGTTCTGCATATCGGTTATCGGCCACATAAATATGCAAATAATTGATATCGGTATCGGTTCTAAAAAATCAATATCGGTCGATCACTAGTCATCATCAAATGCAAGATTCAGAATGCAGAAGTAATGGATATAACTGATACGACACATTCCCTGCTTTTAATATCTGAAGAATTAATGCAACAGGACACAGTTGATCACTTAGAAAGACCTGTGAGGCAACTGTTCCAATACTTATGCTCACATCAGATAGAGGGATGAAGCTTTAAAAGTGCTGAACTTCTTAGCTGGTAAAACATCTATGTGTTGAATCACCCAATAATAAAATGTAACATTCTGTAGTTTTGTCTCATATTCATCTTTTAATCATATTTGTAAATGTCTTGACTCCACAGCCAACAGAGCAATTTTGTCTTTACTGTTCCAATACTTTTGGAGGGCACTGTATATAAGCAATAGACTATTTTAGAAAGGTACATTTAAAAGATGAAAAAGTGAATCAATAGATTATGAATAAGTTATTTTGTTATTTTGGCCTGGTCAGCTCCCAATCCTAAACTTCCAAAAAAATAAATAACAAAAAAAACTAAACATTATTGTTTTGCAAGTCATCGTCTATGAAAGTCCTTTCATGTTTCTCCTTTTCTATAGACAGGGCGTAACACTTAGTTAGCACATAGTGTTATAATTAGATTTATTGCACAGCATTCAACAATGCATAATTCTGCTTGGTTAAAAGACATTCTAAGGAGTTGTTTAATCTTCATGAACTGAAGTAGTTCCAGGTCTTGACCTAATTAGTTACATACTGTATTTACTTTTACATGTATTCATTTAGCAGATACTTTTATCCAAAAATGAATTGCAAATGAAATACATCTGCAATTTACACAATGCCAATTTAAGTGTAAACTAGTTAAGTACAGAAAGAGGTGAGATATTATAGTAAATGCCGTTGTTCCGTTTGCTGCATTACTTCACTTATAAAGTTCTGCTTCACATTTTGCTTCACATTCATGACTAATCCTGATTATTTGTTAGTCTTAACATTAGTATTAGTCCTAGTGTGCATGATTACATATTTTATATAGTGTTTAGTCTGTTGCAACATTATTACCTGTTGTATTTTTACTTTAGCCTCCAGGAGCACAGCGCCATTGCTTTTTAGATCTGGTGTGACAGGACTGCCGGTGACCTATGTCAGTGATGAGAAGGAGCTTTTTGAAGAGGTCACAAACATTCTTAGAAAGTAGGTTAACAGTGTATATTTTGGATATTCTTTCTTGTATGTAGGGCTGCTATCAACGGTTCAAGCCTCCGTTACTAGGTCTAAAATTATGTTTTGGGATGAGCAATGGAGACTTTGAATGAGATGCATAAGAAATTAATCCTTCTTACAAAGAGTATTTTAAGGACAAAAATCGGATTAATATCTTGAAATACAACATCTGAACAATGTCTTAAGGTGTGGTAACCATAGAAAAAGCGAAATCATTCAGCAGCCTGTCGTCGTTTATTCCTTACGTGTAAAATTAACTTGTATATGCTGATATTGGTCAAATCTTTATTTAAATGTTAAAGAAATAGTTCACCCAAAAATGAAAATTGTCATAAATTTTTATTCTTGAAGTTCTGAACTTTTATATGGGTTTTTTTCCTGTTGAACCCAAAAGTAAAAGTTTGAAGTAGCGCTTCTATACAATAATATGTCATTGTGACCATTCTGTAATGCACCAAACAGGACATTCAGGAGTTGCACTCAAATTAAACTTTGGGAGCAGGGGCGATGATGTTCTGTAAATATAAACTTAAAGACAATAGACAACACACAATAGAGTCCACACAATAATATTCTCATTTTGTGTTCAACAGGAAAAAAACAAAAAAACAGCACACTATTTTAAAAAAAAATATTAGGGTGAGGATGTTTTTACTGAATTTTGATGATGATGAGCTATACACAGCTATACTGCAAGTAAACTCATGAACCCACCAACCCCTCCACCACTAGGTATGACCCAGACATTCTGGTTGGATATGAGGTCCAAATGCACTCTTGGGGCTACCTACTGCAACGTGCATCAATGCTCGGTGTAGACCTGTGTCAGCAACTCTCCCGTGTGCCAGGTAAGTTTAGCTCGTTTAGCAGTAGTGTGCCTGTTTATTACCTGTTTTTGCTTAATTTCACCATCAGAAATAGTTCCAAACAAGGCCGTAGCAGAGCTGTTGTGCCTTTCTAAGCAACACACAGCTTTTAATACTAAATTATTTTTTTTTCTTAATGAATCGAGTGGGCCAATGATTCAATGACCCATTCATACAGACAGTGACTTGATTTGTTTCTGAATGCATCAGCCATTCGAATGAATGAATGACTCACTGATTAAGACATACTGAAGGTTTTAGTTTTATATTTACAATATAATTTCATTAAAAAAAACATTTTGTGGAGTTGAGGCAGGCCAGGTGTTCTGCCAGATTTCTCAGATGTTGTATTTGATGTCATTAATTTAACAGGAGATGCAAAAGAAAATCGGTTCATGGCAGAGAAAGACGAATATGGTGCAGACACTATGACGGAAATCCATATTGTTGGACGTGTTGTCCTCAACATGTGGAGGATTATGAAGACTGAGGTTCTCTTGAAATTCATACCCCAAGAATGCCAGAGCTAACATTGATTATCTGAGAGTGTTTTATCAAGTGCTTCGTGTATGTTTTCAGGCTGCATTGAATAACTACACTTTTGAGAATGTGGCTTTCCACCTCCTGCATCAGCGCTTTCCTCTCTACAGCCATCGCACACTCTCTGACTGGTTTGACCACAACACACACCTGCACAGGTGGGAACTGTTCTCACATCTGTCAGATGCCTATTACTGGTCTTGTTGCAGGGTTGTTCCTATATGAATATCATTGCTTTTATTCATCTTTCAAATAGTTAAATTCAGAATTGAATACTAGCATACTGATTACTGCATATTGTACTATATATACTGTATGGTACCAGCTAAAAGTATGTGAAATGTTTAGCATTCAACAATGCACTGCAAATAATTAACTAACTTATTTTTGTCTTAGTCTTTCTGCTTTGTAGCAAAATTATCTAAACATTTTCTTTAATAAACTCTACTAAATTTTGTTAGAATAATGTGTAAAATGGCAACCAAAACAACATATAAAAATATTAATGTTGCCACGGATAGCTTTGGGCTTTGAGCGTCCTGAGATCGAGTACTGGTTTGCAGACCTTTCCCGATCCCATCCCGCTCTCTCTCCTTTGCTTCTGTCATCATACTGTCCTATTGCAATAAAAAGGCAAAAATCTCTCTAGCCCAGTGTGTGTGTTCTGTTGTTTGGGTCAGGTGGAAAGTGGTGGATCATTATGTGAGCCGTGTGTGTGGCACGGTCCAGTTGCTCCAGCAGCAGGATATTATCGGCAGGACAAGTGAGCTGGCACGCGTGTTTGGAATCCAGTTCTACCACGTGCTGACCAGGGGGTCACAGGTAAACGTCCATCTGAAACCTGTCACACAGATGCCTTTAGCTCTCTGTCCGATCACAATATACAGGACAATTGTGATCAGAATTGGTAAAAATGAGCAAAGAAGTCTTTGCAAATAAATCTGCGTTGTGTATCCTTTTGATATTACATTAAAAGATTCCACAAAAGTCTAACCTTTCATTGAAGTAAAACGATGGGAAAATCTCATTATGAAATGGTTTTATCCAATACACAGTTATTTGCCACTTTTTGCAACTTCCATTTGCCAAGATATTAGGGCTGAATCTACGCCGATAATGCCTGATGTGGTTGGAGAACACCTGGCAAGGTGTTCCACACAGAATCTCTCCAGCTCCTTTCAATTCCCAAGTCCATGTTGGTGCTGCTCCTCTTCAGTTCACCCTACTAATTTTCTATAGGAATCAGGTCAGGGGAATGGGTTGGCCATGGCAGAACCTTCATTTTGTGTTCAGTGACTCATTTTTGTGTTCAGTGTTTGTTTTGGATCACTGTCCAGGCAGGAGACCCAGCCATGGCCCATTATAAGATTTGTAGCAGAGGCAGTGAGGTTTTGAATTTTTATTTTTTTATTATTATTATTTTTTTTTAATCTGTTGGTATTTGATAGAATCCATGATGTCATGTATCTGAAAAAGATGTCCTGGACCTACATGAGAAAAACAAGCCCACAACATTGAAGGTCCAGCAGGGGGCATGGGGTATTTTTTTTTTATCCCTGTGTATCGTTTTAAATCCGTATTATGTGTGCCAAAAAGCTCCTGTTTTAGTTTGATCTGACCATAGAATCCTGTCCCATTTGAAGTTCCAGTAGTGTCTGGCATATGCTGGAGTTTGTTTTTGGATAAGAGCAGAGAATTTTTTTCTTGAATTCCTCCCAAACAACTTGTTATAATTTAGGTGCTATTTGTTATTTGAGCAGCAGTCTGTGGCCAGTCTTTCACAATTTAAGGCTGATGAATCTTTGTAATTTTTTTACCCTGGAAGGTACATGGGTACATCTTCCAACATGGTTGTTATATCTACTCACTGCATCAGTTAGGGTTAAAAAAATTGTTGACAAACATACAACATGCCAGAAATGTATTAATCACTGCAATAATGATTTAATCCTAAAATTATTTGCTTATTTAATTTCAGACAGCGTCTTTTAGTATGCCTAGCTAGGCAGTGTATAATATTAATGCTGTCAATTGATAAAAATGTAACAAATTAATTGCGCATTTCTGTAATTAATTACACATAACAGTTTGCAATCTTAAATTTTTTTTTCACTTTGTATCATTGAACATAAAGATGGTATATTTCAAATATTTATTTAATAGCATCTTTTTACCAAATAATAATAATACTTATACTGATAGATTTTTTTTAAATCAATTTCTGGGAATTAAATGAGTGAATATTGCCATTCAACATTACTGTAAAATTTGTTATATAATTTTTAGCATTTAATAGGCATAAACTGCTACAAAACATTTTTTTTTCTTTTAAATAAACTTAATTCAAGTTTGTTGTATATAGTAATATAGTAATGTTTCTCTAGTAAGTTTATTTTGTGCTTTCATTTTCACGATTTTCAAAATTTCAATTACCAGTTAAGACAATTTTTAATGCGAGGATCGATTCTCTCAGAACAACATCAGTACTGCTTGTCATTGAGACAAGCATGTTACTGACAGGATTAAAAAAAAGGCAGCCAGACAGAGCGTGAAACACGCAAACATCCTGTGGATTTCATGTGTCATGACCATCAGTGGCTGATCATAGTCACTTTTACATTTACATTTAGTCATTTAGCACACGCTTTTATCCAAAGCGACTTACAGATGAGGACAATGGAAGCAATCAAACTCAAAAGAGTAATGATATGCAAGTGCTATGTATCAGTTAGCCTAACGCAGTACACGTAGCAAGGATTTTTTTTAAATTATATAATAAATTAAAAGAAAACAGGTAGAATAGAGCAAGCTAGTGTTAGAGGCCTTTTTGTTAATTGTATAATAAATAAAAAGAAAAATAGATAGAATACAAAAAGAATAGAGAAGCTAGTGTTAGTGGGTCAAATAAAGATGGAAGAGATGTGTTTTTAGCTGATTCTTGAAGATGGCTGAGGACTGGTGGTTTTCTAGGCCAACATTAATGTCTTGAATTTTATGTGAATTATTTTACAATTTTTAATATTTATACTTTTATTCTTAATGTTAAAAACAGTTGTGCTCTGTAATATTTTTGTGAAAACCATGATGCATTTTTTTTCAGGATTCTTGAATTACAATGAATGAAAAAATAACAGCATTTATTTGAAATAGAGTGTGTGTTTGTGTGTGTGTGTTTTGTAGTTTTGTATTTTTGGTAACATTGACTAAAATTGACTGTAAAGACTTTGACAATTTAATGCACCCTGAATGCATAATGAATAAAAGTGACACTAAATGTTTTCATATTAGTGATTATACTGATTTAAGTGTCACGAGTATAATATGACACAGTAACAGTTTTTAGTTTGTTTAGAGTTATAACTAAAAGTAATAACTTGAGGTTGAAATGTCATTTTGATAAATTCAGTAAGAACTGAACATTTGTTTGGAAGTGAAGGCTAGAATACACAATGTGACTTTTAACCTTATTTGCAGTCTGGAGGAGTCAACACTAGTTGACAAAAATCAGTCTGCAGATATTGGGGAGTCATAGGAAATCACACAGTGGGCACTGACAACTGATTTTTTTTTTTTTTTTCCTTTTTTCTAAACTTTAGGCCATGATTCCATCTAGCTGAAGAATCAGACATATTTGATATTTTGAGCCAATTTTAGAACACATTTTCTTTTGTCGTATGTCTGCTAGGGACCTAGTACAATATGTGTATTGATAGGATACATGCCAAGTTATTGATCGAGTATTTAAAAAAAAAAAAACATTGGGTCTCATTCACTTAATAATTTTAATAATTTTCACGGATTATTTCTTATTTGTACATACAGGAGAACATTTCACAAATAATTATGCCAAATTCACAATAAACACCTTCAATACAGCCCCAGATTATAGACCTGTCATTGGACAGCTGTACATATGCGTATATCTGTGTTGTTATTCAGAAAACCTCGCAGCTCGCGCAATAGCAGCTCTTTCACTGTACATGAAGAAACATTGTAATATATACATTTAATCTTAACTGTACATAAATTTTTTATATATATATATATATATATATATATATATATGTGTATATATCTCTTCTAATGATGAATTATAATTTTTATCTTTTTGTGAAAACGTTTGAACAGATTTTACAAACAAATTTGTGAATAAACATGTCAATGAGATCCAGTACTCATTTAATTCTTCAAAAAGAGAGATTCACAAATGTATGTTATATTTAGGTTTATAATGATTAGATTCATTTTGCAGTTTTGTGTTGGTAGTCAATCTTTCTCTCCGATTGCAGTACCGTGTGGAATCAATGATGTTAAGGATTGCAAAACCAATGAATTACATCCCAGTGACTCCAAGCACACAGCAGCGTGCCCAGCAAAGAGCCCCACAGTGCATTCCGCTCGTCATGGAGCCAGAGTCGCGTTTCTATAGCAACTCTGTTATTGTGTTGGATTTCCAGTCACTGTATCCATCCATCATCATTGCCTACAATTACTGTTTCTCCACCTGCCTTGGACGCGTTGAGAATCTTGGAACGTAAGCATGCTTTTGGATTTAGAGTAAAACTACATTAGATCTAGTGTTGTAGCGTATATTAATGCAGTATTTCTATATATCCACAGTATCTGTTTTGTGGTTCATTAGTGTTTATCTCTCGACTCTCTCAGGTGTGATGAGTTCAAGTTTGGTTGTACATCTCTCAGAGTCCCTCCTGACCTCCTTTACCAGCTCAGAAATGACATCACCATTTCTCCCAATGGTGTCGCATTTGTTAAGGTAGTTCTGAGAATACACAGCCATTAATCTCTTTCATTTAAATACCTACTTTTATGTGATCCTTAAATGGCATGCGACGAGCCATTTAATTTGGTTGTGAGTAGTTGAAATGGAATACTACTGTACTGTAGCTTGAATCCTTGCTTGTACTGTATACTGTACTGCCTACTATTTGTGAAAAATAGCATGTGAAACAGGTTTCCAAAAGTGTGACTGTATCATCTTCTCAAATTGTCACAGGTTTATGGTTATCGACAAGAACTCAATGACACAATTAACCAACATTTTCTTATGACTTATTGCTGTTATAAAACAGTAGCCACAAAAATATAATTAACACCAGGATTCAATGAATAATTAAAATAATGTAGCTAATATCATTGATGTTTCTTCTGCTTTTGGTTACCAAGCATCATGAAGGTCATTCTATGAACAGAAACTGATATAATGCAGTGAAAAAAAATTCAACAGAACAGTTTTTTTTTTTTTTTTTTTTTTTTTTTTTGCTTTTGCTTTTGCTTTTGCTTTGAACACATTTCTTTCAGCCAGATTTTAGAGCAAAAACTGTCAATTTTATAATAATAATATCTTGTATACAATGCCTGTGTCCAAGTCAGCTCAACTCAAATCTCTGTGTGTTCAGTCATCAGTGCGGAAGGGTGTCCTGCCAAGTATGCTGGAGGAGATCTTGAAGACGAGGATCATGGTGAAGCAGTCCATGAAGGCGTACAAAAATGACAAAGCTCTATTACGCCTGCTGGATGCCAGGCAGCTTGGCCTTAAACTTATTGCTAATGTCACATTTGGTTACACTTCTGCCAACTTCTCAGGACGTATGCCCAGCGTTGAGGTGGGTACTGTAACTTTACATTTTAAATCAGTGGTTCTAAACTGAATGGTTGCCACCCAGAAATGAGCTGCTTGACATATTTGAACACAGACAGAAAGGAAAAACAACTAACCATATAACCAGTAATTGTTTTGATGGCAAAATAAATAGCCTTATCACCTTTTTAAAAGTTTTGATTTAAAATTTGCTTTTGGCCGGTAGGTTTTTTGCTGCTAAATTCAAGAAACTTTTACAGACTGAACACTAGTTAATAAGCAACTAGTTAATAGTGAATAGTGTTCCCTAATCTAAAGTGTAGCCGATTTTGGTTTTTGAATGCTTATATATGATAAATAATTTTAGGTTTACCCTTGATGTTTTACTGGAAGGAACATAATTTAAAACCATGTCTTTTCTTTAAGACCCAGATTTTACATTAAACATCAAATGGTGACCTAATGCAGTTTGTGTGTATGATTACTATGTTGCCAAAGAAACCAGAGAACATATTCTGTCTCTCTCCTCACATACCAGATAGGTGACAGCATTGTGCACAAGGCCCGAGAGACTCTGGAGAGAGCTATAAAGATGGTCAATGAGACAAAAAAGTGGGGAGCACGTGTTGTCTATGGAGATACAGACAGGTAGAGAAATAAAAACTGGCTCAATTAGTTCATTTCAATGTAGATATGACCTACAATGTTTCTGACCAAGCAGGTGTGCTCATTTTTTTTTATTACTCCATTTTCTCCACTTTGACTCATTCAGTCTGATTTACAGACCTTTTTCTTACATGAATGGTAAGCATTATAATATTACTAGATGAATTAACTAAGAATAGTGCTGTCAACATAACATCACTATGTTGATGTTTCTTCTGCTTTTGGTTACCAAGCATCATGAAGGTCATTCTATGAACAGAAACTGATTATAATGCAGGGATACAAAATTCAACAAATGTGAATTCACATTTGATTTGCATTCTTTGTTTTTTTTTTTTTTGTTTGGTTTTTTTCTTTTAACACATTTCATCCAGCCAGATTTTAGAGCAAAAACTTTTTGTTTGTTTTTTTTAATGGTCAATTTTATAAAAATGTAATTTTATAATCTTTCATACAAAACAGACAAATTGCTTGTCAGTGGAAATTTGTTGTTTTGTGCCTGCTTAGTACACTGTTATACTGTCTCTGATACCGGTCCGTTTCTCTCTTTAGTATGTTTGTGTTGTTGAAAGGAGCAACCAAGGAACAGGCATTTAAGATTGGTAATGAAATTGCAGAGGCTGTCACTGCTACCAACCCTAAACCTGTCAAATTGAAGTTTGAGAAGGTTTGTGAAGTGGTTTGTCTATAAGTGTACTCTGTTTTTATTTTGAAGGGGAGCTCTTTTAAGCCATATGATTGCTGTATTCCAATTTTGTGACTGTCTGCGTTCTTGTGTGTTTGGGTAGGTGTATCTCCCATGCGTGTTACAGACAAAGAAGCGTTATGTTGAATATATGTATGAGAGCTTGGATCAGAAAAACCCAGTCTTTGACGCCAAAGGCATTGAAACTGTACGTCGTGATGGCTGCCCTGCTGTTGCCAAGGTAACTAGCATTCCAAAATTTCCTTTTTGCCGAATCACTTAAAGTCCTGCTCCACCTGTCATTCACATTCCAGTTGTAATACAATGTTTCTCCGCCAGGGGGCAGTTGAGGTTAATGAATGAAAATCTATTATGTTAGATTCTGGAGCGATCTCTGAAGCTGCTTTTTGAGTCGCGTGACATCAGCCAGGTGAAGCAGTATGTACAGCGGCAGTGTGTGAAGGTGCTAGAGGCCAAAGCCAGCGTGCAGGACCTCATTTTTGCCAAAGAGTACCGTGGCAGCGGATCGTACCGACCAGGGGCCTGTGTCCCTGCTCTGGAACTCACCAGGTGAGTAAGT
>JAFVLL020018236.1:0-15787 GCA_021397915.2 Tor tambroides | reverse complement strand
CCCAGGAGGATTAAGGCAGTGCTAGATAACAATGGTGCCCCTACAAAATATTGACACTTTGGACCCAGTTTTGACATGTTCACTTAGGGTGTACTAATTTTTGTTGCCAGTTATTTGGACAACAGTGGTTATATGTTGAGTTATTTTTAGAGGGCAATAAATTTACACTTCTGTACAAGCTGCACATCGACTACTCTAAAATATATCTAAGTTTCACTTGTGTAGTATTGTCCCTTGAGAAGATATGCTAAAATTGTTGTTGAAATGTGAGGGGTGTACTCACTTTTGTGAGATACTGTATGTGTAGCTAAACTTCAAAATGCACGTTTGACAATATAAATTAAAAATACAATGTTAAATCAGCATACATCAATTAAGAAAAACATCTGCAAAGCATACTGAATCACAGAACTTGTTGCAACACAAAGATATGGTACATGTATCTAATTTCTTAAAGTGATTAATTCAACTTTTGACAAGCTTACAAAGCTTAAAATAGTAATGTGGTTGTTAGCTTTCAAAAATGAGCTAGCGTAACTACTGAAGTAAACTTTAAAATGCATTTATTCATGCCAAATGCATAAATATAAAATGGAAATAAATGTAAAAATATTAACAAAATTTGTTTTACAATGTATTATAATTCACCCAACAAGGACTATGGCTGCTATTTCAGGAGTTCTCACCTTGTACGATCCATCATGATTCCTTCTTGGGTTGAAGGTCATTGAGCCTCCATAGAAGTGTGAGGCTGTTACTGTGCTGAGCAGCAGAAGCTCAGCTAGGAGCAGAGAGGTGAGAGACATGCTGATCAGAAGTGATTGTCTTCTGCATCTGCGAACAGGTTTCTGTTTTATTGTATTTGATGGAGGAAATGACAGTCTATAATCTGGCCTGATTTCCAGAAAAGGAAAACCCTGCTAAAGAATGATTGGCATTTACATTTTTTTTTCACAGCTTTGAGGTTGGACACACCAGAGTACTGTGACCACAAGATTTTGGTTAAATATTTTTCCTATCTTAGAAGGATCTTAGATCACTTTTTATTTATTTTTTAATTATTTGCACAAACATTTTAATTGCATATTATTTGCACAAGCATTTTAATATTCAAAGGAATGCAACCACAAACTTGCAGCTGACTCAATTTGTTTTGTTTCCAAGATGGCATTGTCTCTGAAATGCTTTTTATTTCTGTTCTTACTGGTAAGGTTTACTGGTAAATCATATGACACCCTGAAAAGAAAAGAAAATGAACCAGTTGAGCTAGATGAGCAAATTAATTTCCATACAACCAGTAAGTGATGCTGAACTTCCTTTTAATCCACAGCTCATCTTTGTGGAATTTGGACTGGACTGCTTATGCCAATCATGAGCTTTACTTGAGGGTGAATAAAACATGATCAGATCTTAAAATCATATCTATATTAAGAAAACTTGCTATACTTAAAAACTTTAATCTTGTTAAGATTAAAAAGAAATATGTTGCTTTGCATTTTTAAAAATCGGTGTAAGTATCTGAAATCAGATAAAAGCAATATCAAAAAGGAAATCAATGAAAAATTCTTAGTTACTGCACAATATCACTAGCCTATTTATACTCTCTGAAATACTTTATTCTGACTGGTCAGTTGCCAGTCTGACAGTTTTGTGTGTGTGCCTGGTATTCTGTACATTATGGGGATAGTAGTACCAGTTGTTTTTGACCATATGGTGTCATTTTATGCTCCTCATGAGGAAAACAGCTTATAAATTATACTAAATGAGTTTTTTTGAAAATCTAAAAATTCAGAAAGTTTTGTGTGAGGAGTATGGTTAGGCTAAGTGGATAAAAAATGCAGTTTGTACAGTATAAAAAAACAATACGGCTCTGGAAAGTCCCCGTAAAATGTGGGAACCAGTGTATGTTTCATCCACGTGCTCATCTAAAATGTAAATCTTCAAGTTGATGATTGATGGATGGTGTAATTGGTTGCTAATTAAAGACATTTCATGACCTTATACTGTCATCATTTATTCGTATGATTGCATTTTCAGTATTTCAGAAGTGTACTGATTAGTACAATTGTGTGGAAACACCTAAACTAAAAGTAAATGACAGCCTTTAGGGCAACACTGACAAGTGGTTTTCTTTTTCATAAATCAACTAAAAAATTGTTTTTATTTGTAAATATTGTTTTATTTATTTGTAAATGTATATATCACTGTGTAGTACAGTTTATCAGTAAAATGTCAACTGAGTCCATATTAAAATAAAAGGAGAAAAGACATGTAATTTTTCTGAAATCTTACTTATTAGAATATTCATGCACTTCCTGCCTTGCAGCTTCTGCAACTTTTACCACCAGGAACTTTTGCTTTCCCATAAGTCATCTGAAGTAGGTGACATGAATGCAAGATCATTTTTGAGATTACTTATTAATAGAGCATTTCAGCACAAAGCTTATTGTCAGGAATATGGACTGTCTGTGTGTGTGTTTTGCTCCTCATTCCATTCACCAGTGTTTCCCCAATTTCCTCATTTAGTCATGTATTTAAAGTGTTTTCTGCCCCATGTTTCCTTGTCGGGTCTTAAAGGTCAACGTGTGTCTCCAGCCAGCCCTGTGTTACCCTTGGTTTGTTTATTAAAGACTGGTGATTGTGAGTATCTCCTCATCTCCTCGTTCCTCGCTCCTCACAGTAGGCAATTGTGACAGAAGACCCGACCGAATACAGAAACAGTTGCGTGTTTCCCCTCCGTTTTGTTTCCGTTTTTTTGTACAGTGTTTTGTTTTCTGGTTTCCCCGTGTTCCCTATGGATCCCCTCGCCGCTAAGTTTACCTCCCTTGCCTGTAAAGACCTTCCCTTCTTGGAGTATGCTGTGGAGTTCAGCCAGCTCGCCATTTTAACGGCATTCGACGACGCTGTGCTGAACTCCCTGTTCTGGATCGGGGGCAAATACTACCGCCCTGTCGACCTCCCAGACACCACCGGATCTGGAGAGCATCTACCTCCGATCCAGAATACAGCCAGACCCAGAGCCCAGCCCACCATCACCCCACTGTGCAGAGCAAGAGCCTGAGCCCACCACTGACGGAGAGCCAGAGCCCATTGCGACCGACAAGCCATCGCCTAGGAGCGCGACACAGCCGAGGATCGCCACGGAGCCAGAGCCTCACGGATCGTCAGACCAGGTGCGAGAGCCGGCTACAACGCCCGCCACAAGGGAGAAAGCCATGGAGAGTGAGATCGTGGAGAGGAACTCCGCCCAATGCACCGTGGCTGAGGGTGAGCTGAATATGGATCTGGGACTGCTGGACTTAGAAGGAGAGAGGGCTCTCGTTCCTAAAATTAGTCCAGTGAGGGCTACTGTTCCCCCGTCCAGCCCAGAGCGGGCTCCCGTTCCTGAGTTTAGCCCAGAGAGGGCTCCTGTTTCCACGTCCAGCCCAGAGAGGGCTCCCGTTCCTGAGTTTAGCCCAGAGAGGGCTCCTGTTTCCAAGTCCAGCCCAAAGAGAGACTCTGTTCCTAAGTCCTGTCAAGAGAGGGTTTCTGTTCCTAAGGGCAGACCCGAGAGCCCAGAGGCTCCCGCCTGCTCCCGCCTCCTACTCCGCTGTTGTCTGGAAGCCCCTCTGCTCGCCCTCAGCCCACCATCTGTACGGTGCAAGCTCTGCGGGTCTGCCATCCTCCATCATCACCAGGGCTGGAGAATCCCTTGCCTCCGCCTCCAAGCTTCGGACTCCACCTCGGCTCGTCGACCCGTCGGCTCCCCCATGTCTCCTAGCTCCTTCCTCTCTGCCATGGCCCATCTGTCCACTGGCTCTGCTGGGCTCCCTCGTCCCTCCGGCTCTGCCTTGGTCTGTCGTCGACCATCTGGCGCCTCGGGACTCCACTCCTCCGGCTGCGCCTCGTCCCTCCATCCCTCTGGCTCCATCAGGCTCCTCCTTCCCTTCGGCTCCTCCTTGGTCCTCTGTCGCTCCGCTCCACCGCGACCTTCTGGATCCCCGCCTCCGTATCGGTCGCCTGAGCCATCTGCTCCGCCTTGGCCCTCCGGATCCTCCACGTCGCCCTGGCTTATCGGCTCTCCATCTCCACCTCGGGCTCTTTCGCCACCGTTGGTCGACCCCCTGGAGTCGTCAGTCCTCCTCCCTCCGTCGGCTCCACCGTGGGTCGCCGTTTTAGCTGTGGCCTGGGTCCCACCTGTCACTGCCTGCTCCAAGTCCCTCCTGTTTCCTCCTTGGCTCCTCCCTCCATCTGATCCACCCTGGCTCCTCCTGTTTCCTCCCTGGTTCCTCCCTCCATAGTCTCCACCATGGACTCTGTCTGCTGGCCCCCTCCCGGGTGCCCGTCCTCCTCCTGAGACTCCTCCCAAGTTCCTACTCATCCCTCCCTCTGTTTTACCTACGGCACGAGGTCGACGCGCCTTCCGGGAGGGGGGCGATATGTCAGGAATATAGACTGTCTGTATGTGTTTTGCTCCCTATGTACTCCCATTGACCTAGTTTCTCCCCTGTCTAATGAGTCATTCCGTTCATGTCATGTATTTAAAGTGTTGTCTGCCCCCTTGTCGGATCTTAAACGTCAACGTTGTGCTACGTGTGTCTCCAGCCAGCCCTGTGTTACCCTTGGTATGTTTATTAAAGACTGTTGATTGTGAGTATCTCCTCGTCTCCTCACTCCTCACAGTAGGCATCTGTGACACTTATAAGCAGGTTTGCTGCTAAGAATAATTATAATGTTGGCCTAACTACTGTCCATTAGGCTTATAGTTATGATTTTTCATTTATAACCTTCTACATAAACAATGGACAGCATAAGAAAAAAAAACACGTTCATGATGACTAATTGGAAATGCTTTAGTATTTTTGAGATAGTGAGTAATGATCATTATCATGTAGATTAACTTGATTGATTTTAGATGCATTTTATACATAAATGTTATTCAAAATAAATGTATTTTATTAAAATGTACCCTTTTATCTAAATCAATTTGACCTAGATTAAACACTATTGTTTTTGTGATCTGAAAGATTACAGTTGCAATTGGTTTATTTTATTTTAGTATAATTTACATAGTATTATAGTTTTTATTAATATTTTGGATATGTTTTTTTATATATATATTTCTGTTTTCATTTTAGTTTTAGTTAAAGTTTTAGTAATCTTGATGCCTGTTTTTGTCATTTTCCTTTTATGCCTATAGTTGTGCCTAAATATGTATATAGTTTTAATACATTTTTACTATTTTATTTAAATTTTATTTTGGTTAGTATATCAAGATAAACTGGTAACACTTTACAGTAAGGTTCCATTAGTTAATGTTAATTAATGTATTAATGAATAAACAATGAACAATACATTTGATACAGTATTTATTAATCTTTGTTAATGTTAGTTAATGAGAATACAGTCATTCATTGTTAGCACATTCACTGTGCATTAACAAATGTTAACAAGCACAACTTTTGATTTTAATAATGCATTAGTAAATGCTGAAATTAACATTAACTAAGATTAATAAATGCTGTTGAAGTATTGTTCATTCTTAGTTCAAGTTAACTAAAGTAGTTAACTAATGTTAAGTAATGAACCTTATTGTAAAGTGTTACCAATAAACTAACTGAAAATGAGAAATGTTGCCCTGCCAACTAGCTGAAATAACATATGTTTAGTATTATATATAGTTACACTCTTAAAAATAAAGGTTCCAAAAGGGTGTTTTTGCCACGATGCCAAGAACCATTTTGGTTCCCCAAAGAACCTTTCAGGGACAGTTCCTAAAAGAACCAATTTGAAGAGCATTTTAGAAATCTAAAGAACCTTTTTCAACTATAAAGAACCTTTTCTGCATTTAAGAGGTTCCATGGATGTTTAAGGTTCTTCAAAGAACCATTGATGCCAATAAAGAACCTTTATTTTTAAGAGTGTATTTATATATAATTTCAGTTAAAGTTTTTCAAATAACAAAAACATGTTCCCAAGTGTGAGAATATAACAGGGTTGAATTTATGAAGATGATGTACTTTCATATAAGCTAGCATGTCCAATGAAATATAATCTTTTAATGTTACGCAAGAATATTTAAAACCTCTTTTGATTGGCATGTGATTTATATCAAGAGGGGAAAATCTTATAAAAACCACTTTAACCTCATTCTGAATATTTTAGTTTTATGTGAGCTGTTTCTCTACTGAAACCATTACTTTGTCTTATAATGACTAGAGTGAAGCAGTAGATACAATAATACTTGAACAAACAGTTTCTGCATATAACATGGACCAAGGAGGGTATTTTTTTTTCTTCTTTTTGTTTTTTTTGCAAATGACCACTCACCAACACAATAAATACTTAAATGTATATTTTATTTTAAAATCAACATTCATTAATAAATGTTAAATCTTCCAACAACCCTGGAATGACATCTCATTCTTAGTAAGACTAAATGAAGGTTCATGTTTTCTATAATTATTCCAATAAGCGTGCTATGTTCAGTGAGGAATGCTGTGTGAAAGTGAAGAAGGAAATAAGTGGCAAAAAAAAGATGATGAAAGAATTAGGATAATACCAGCCACACCAAAGGTCATTGTTGTGTGATTACCATTTACTTCAAAAACTGTTCATTTACTGCTCATGTATAACTGGAAAGACTTTAACTGCAATTTATAGTCTAAAGGATCTCAGAAAGTGGACAGTAGATGCATGCGGTCAATAGGTCTTGTTCTTCTGGCATTATATACCAACATCCCCACCAACACAGCAATGGAGACAACAAAGAGTCCTGCAAAGACCCCAGTGCTTGTGCTCATGTGTAGAAATCCACCATCATTTGAGGCTACAAAATGAAAGAGCAACAGAGTTACATCAAAGATCATGACATAGAAATCATGGTAACTCTTTACAATAAGGTTCCATTCATTAACATCAGTTAAAGGAAGTTAACCTAAAAATTTAATTTAGCTAAAAATGTACTTATCCTCAGGCCATCCACAATGTAAATAAGTTTGTTTCTTCATCAGAACAGATTTGGAGAAATTTAGCATTCCATCACTTGCTCACCAATGAATCCTCTGCAGTGAATGGGTGCCGTCAGAATGAGAGTCCAAACAGCTGCTAAAAACATCACAATAATCCACACCACTCCAGTCCATCAGTTAATGTTTTGTGAAGTGAAAAGGTGTGTGTTTGTAAGAAACAAATTCATCATTATGATGTTTTTAACATTCTTAATCTATAATATTGCTTTCTCTGAAGAAAAAAGTCCACTCATCTGAATCAGGAGAGAAATGTGCACAGATCAAGGACTGTTTACAAGCAAAAACAGTCCAAAATAGTTCTAAACAATGTTGTTGGTGGATTTTGATGTGAAAGGACAACAGGAGATAGACTTTATTATGGACTATGGACTTGTATTTTGGCCCAAAGCAATGGTTTGAAGTTAAAAATGGTGGATGGTTGTTTCTTACAAACACAAAGCTTTTTGCTTCACAAGATGTTAACTGATGGACTGGAGTGTTGTGGATTATTGTGATGTTTTCATCAGCTGTTTGGACTCTCATTCTGACGGCACCCATTCACAGCAGAGGATCCATTGCTGAGCAAGTGATGGAATGCTATATTTCTCCAGATCTGTTCCTATGAAGAAACAAACTCACATCTTGGATGGCCTGAGCGTGATTTCATTTTCAGCAAATTTTTGGGTGGACTATTCCTTTAACAAACATTAACAGAGATGAATAAATACCACAAGAAATATATTACTCATTGTTAGTTAATATTAGTTAAAGTCACCTAATGTTACAACTAATGTTAATAATGGAATCTTAAAAGTTTGACCAAATTCATATTACAATGACTGTTTAAAGGAATAATTCCACCACAAAATGAGAATAAATTGATCATACTTTCAATTAACTATTCTGTTAAACCATATTCATCTACCAGCATTGTGAGTCTGTCTCGCCACATGCAAGGGACCCTGGGTGATGTAGTGCCTGGCAGTTTCTTGGCTCACATCTCGCCTACGTCTGCGTGCGGCTTGGCCTAGGCAGCCTTGGGCACATCTGGAGTTCAAGCTGCCTTTTGCACACAGGATCACGGAGCAGCTGATGTACACCTGTCAATGTGATTTTAGAGTATTATAGTGAAATGTTCCTGATAAACACAATTCATACAGTCATTGTTATGTAAATGAGTTGTACCTCATCGAAGCCTCCTGTAAACTTGAAGGCTTGGACCTGAAAGTCATACTTTGTGGAGGCACTTGGGTAAACCATGACTGTATCATCCATAACACACCTGAAATAACACAAATGAAGAACTGAATGACATTATTATTGTGCATAGTAATCAGGAAAATTGGGCATTATTTTTTCAAAGTAAAAAAAAAATGCAACACAATACACTCATTGTGTCTTGATGAACTGGGAACAGTCTATGTACACTACTGAATAGTCTTTGCTCACCACAGCTGCAATTATTTGCTCAAAAATTCAGTAAATGCAATAATATTGTGAAACATTTTTACAATTTAAAATAACTGTTTTCTATTTGAAATTATTTGAAAATCTGATTTATTCCTCTGATGCAAAGCTTAATTTTTCAGCATCATCACTCCAGTCTTTAGTCTCACACAATCCTTCAGAAATCATTCTAATATGCTGATTTGCTGCTCAAGAAACATTTTTATCAGTGTTGAAAATGGTTGTACTGCTTCATATTTTTGAAGAAAAGTCTTTTTTTTCAGGATTTTTTTTATATAGAAAGTTCAAAAGAACAGCATTTAATTGAAATAGAAATCATTTGTAATGTTATAAATGTTTCTACTGCCGTTTTTGATCAGTTTAATGCGTCCTTGCTGAATTAAAGCATTAATGACTTTGAAATCACTATTTTAAGATCTCTCAGCAGATTGCGTTCTTAGCAGATTAAATTCTATGAGTAACTTGACCTTATAATTAAATGAAAAATCATTTTCTTTCACTAATACGGTGTAAACAAGCGTGTTTAATACTGAAAAAGGCTTCAGGTGCACAAATACAAACATCAATCTTTAGCTTCACACTTGTTTTTAATATTACTAAACCACACCTGAAGCCACAGTAATAATAAATGGTTCTGAGAAAAGCCACTGTGTGGTTCATCAAAGCCTTGAAGGCCAACTGTATATTTACTTTGTACAAGTGCTTGAACCTGAAACCTTTTTGTTATTAGCCCAGAAACGTAACCCAGCGAACCTTTAATTTCGCAAAGTTCCTGCAGTGTTTTAAGCATTACCAATGATAAGCTTGGAATATAATGGATAAACTTCTGGGACTAATTATAGGCCTTCTTTCTTTATCATTAGTGCAGTCTATTGCTCATACTTATGGCTGGAGGACCATAAAATGGGCAAAATCCTATTCTTTTCTTCTAAAAATGTTCAAATCTGGTTCATGATAAAGTCTCACCCATCTTTGATGATGTCATAAAAGACAGCACTGAATGGATTGTCTTCAGGAGTGGCTCTGCAGGACTCAACAAAGAGAGTGACCTCTGGTAGAGCAGTATGAGCTTCAATGCCCATGTAGATTTTGTCCATCAGCTCAACCTGCACTGGATACAGGCTGGGATCTACCTGACTGCTGAAGCTGCTGTCGGTGAAAACTTCAAAAGAGTAACCAAACGTGCCAAAGCTGGATTCAGTGAAGATGTAGTCAGATTTATGGTTGACGTAGCGGTTGGAGACACTGGCCATTTTGGGATACTGGCAGGAGAAGCCGAATTTAACTTGATTGCGTCTGGTGATAACAGCATTCGGGTTCTCGAAGGAGTTGATCTCGTTTTTAAAGACAATGAAGTCTCCAGAGTCCTGATTGGTATTGATGATAAAGAAAAAAGAGAAAAATAAAAGAGAATGTTAGGGGCTTCAATGCAACACTTAAATATTTAACATAATAAGTAGCTGTCATACGTCCATCGTAGTGCCACAGGTGTTGAGGGACATCGTGCCCAGGATGTGGGTGTCATTGGAGGTAAGGGAGCAGGTGGGGTCTCGCAGTTGGAACCAGTTCTGGTCAATGCCATCCATGGAGGCTTTACTGACTACAATGCTGATACTGTTATCGTTACAGATAACTTTTGCTTCACCTTGAAAGATATGATTCATTCATTAAGTCACTGGTGTATTTTTATGTAACCTGCATTTAAATCATGAAAACACCAAGGCATTAAACAGATTTTTTACGCAATCGTGTGAATGCAAACGCATTTGAACAATGACTGACTGACTCACTGCATTCTAGTGGACATTAGTGTATAATCTGATGTTTATCTAACTACCTGGATAATAATACACCTTTGTTTAATACATTTAAAGGAAACTCGCTTGAGTACTGAGGTTTGTTACTGCAACAACAACACAATGTACAAGCTTAATTTGTTTTTAGTGTTGGGGATTTGATTTATCCACAGTGACTCGCCAAAAAGTTTTGTTCACTGAAACGTTCAGTGGCTCTTTCTGTAAGTTACATCGTTATGTCAGTAGGTGGCGATAATTGATGAGCGAGTTATAGAATCATTCAGTCGACTGATTCATTAAAAACAGTTCAGAGTCGTTGAGATGTTGTTGACGACCAAATCATTTTGTACGTTATTACAAGTCCAAATATATTGGAAAGAGCAAAGCATTGTTTTCTCTACAAATGACAACAAAGTAGCCTATAGCCTAAATAAATTATGACTTTAACTTTCCTATGCCATTGTATTATGTCATCCGCCATTTTAACACACTTATCACAGAACGAACAACACGAGAACGTTTGAACTTTCGACAGTCACGTGCTTCAAAAGAAAAACGGGTTCGTTCGCCAGCAAAACCAGTAATTTCTAGGCATTCATATCTTTATTCAAATATTTACACAAGATGTTTCTGCTGTTGCATTTACCTGAAAGAACCCTTGCTTTTGCCACAGCCACAATGATGCACCTCATTTCTGACTGGCTGGTAAAGAAATGACAGACAAGCTCTTAAGAAACTATGCAGAGGACATACAGTAAATATTAACCAGTGAACTTAAATACAGGCCCTGTTTTACCTGTGGACTGCATCTGCTGCGAAGCACACAGGTACACGACGGTACAGATCCGTCTCCTGTGGAGTCCAGGTCAGTGTTGCCATCAAAACCCCATTACTCTCACTTGTCAGGGTCTTAGACATATTAGAGGGGCCACTGACCTGGAAGTCAAAGATGCTACACAGACAGGAAGAAAAGAAAGATCAGATAACATTACTTTAACTCAATCGGCAGACACACGAAAAATCTGATTCGGCAAACATTGAGCATGTCAAGGTATTCTTTCCAACTTGATCTACTGATAAAAAAAATTCAGTTCAATTCATCAGCTCATCAAAATCACACCACTTAGAAATCAAATGAAGAAAACTGATTACAAATCTATTATGACTGCCACCAATAAGCAAAATGCAATCAAATCTGGAGGTTGCAGATAATGAAATGTTGGCTTAATAAATAGGCTATGATTCTGGTTTTGTGAGAAATACAAAACATTACTCAGACCTGCTGTCCGAGATCTGTGCTCGGAGGGTGATCTCATGCCCCTCTCCCACAGCAGCATGATGCACATCTCCATGTAAAGGAGTTGGTGTCAAGAAACTTGGTTTGTTCACACCTGGTACACAACCCTGAGATGGTGGAAGAACTGCAAGATGGTGTACACAAACACTGTATCAGCACTACACAATTCATAACAGACCTAAAATAAAAGCGTTATACACTCATAAAACTAAATGTTCTTTATTGGCATCTATGGTTCCATGAAGAACCTTTAACATCCACAGAAGCTTTTCAGTGCACAAAAGGTTTTTTATAGTAGAAAAAAGAATTTAGGTCATTTGATCTTTACAAGAAAAAAAAAAAGGTTCTTTTAAGAACTCATCATTGAAAGGTTTTTTGGGAACACAAAAATGCTTCTTCTGCATCACTGAAAAACCCTCCTCTTTGAATGTTTATTTTTAAGAGTAATCTGTGGGACTACTTTAAATATACTACACTGAACATTTATTGTAGGCAGCATAGTTCACTTCTACTTTCAATTACATGTTCTGATATAATTCACCACAGAACCTGTTCATCCATAATTTTTCTTTTGGCTTTTGCTAATGACATGTATTCTCTCAAATGACAAAAACTGGTTGTTCAGGTCGACTAAACATAAATGAATGCCTATTTTGGTTGTGGAGGTGATTGATGTCTCGAAAGTCTGTGGAATTATACTGTTAATCTACAGCATGTCTAGTTTACACTCTTTCCCATGCATGTTTGACTTCCATTTTTGTTTCTTTGGATTTAAAAAACACCTCAATCAACTGATTATACATTTTACATATTTTCTGCTTGAACTTGAGCAATATATTTCCATGACACTTCAGTTATTTTTGATTACTGCATTAGGATTTTTATAAAACAGTTTAAAGAGATCACTCGGAATATTTCTTACACTGTAAAAATGATTTTTCAAAGATGGAAATAAAACTAATTAGTATTTTACAAGACAATTCTGTTTCAGTTTTTCTATTTCAAAATTGCACATTTAAATCAATGTGTAACTTGCCATTTCTACTAGCAATTTCTGAATGAATGTTGTCTCTACACCAAATTTTCAGTGTACTTTGCCAAATTAATACTGACATTCCTTTCAATTTATTTGTGAGACTTTATAAGTTAAAAAACTATGCTCTTAATATTTCTTTTACTTAATTTGAATAAATTTTTTGTGATTTGTACATTTCTTCTAAAAAGCTATAGAGTACAAACTTCCTAAGTTATTTGATTGCATGAGGGAGAGTCTTTGTTTGACCTGTAGCAGATAAAGTGATTCTTACTCACTTTCCACTGCAAACTGCAGAGGCACTTGACTGAGAGCGGTTGGGTTACTGCTGTCATTGAATGCATTACTGACTGAGGAGACCCCAATATTGTCAGTCACAGTTATGTTTGAAACAGGATAATCCTCCAGCATGAGCTCAAACACATGCACACCCACATCCAGAGAATCTTCTCTGTGCAAAGTGCATGATTCCTACAAAACAGAATAAACAATGCACATTTTAATGCATCAAAATATTAATTACAATGTCAAAATAGGGCAAGGAACGTAATTTTCCTGAACATTTGATTATTTTTTTTAAACAAATTTAAGCATTTACCCTTCCAATGTGAAGTTTTTTGAAAAAAACATTACCTTATGAAGATGTATGTTTGGATGTTGATGGCAAACTGTGCAGTTGGCATCATTAAACCTGCATCTCACAACATCGTCATCTGGATCATGTGCCAGCAAATGAATGTTCTGGAAGCAGTTCTGAGGAATCCTGTGTATTATCAAAAAGATGATGGAGCAAGGTTATTTATTTACGGAAATGGATGTGTCTGTAAATGAAAATGTAAATGTAAAATGTACGTATCAACACATTTTCATGATGTCATTTTAAAAAGAGCACACTTTATGTTTGGAATTGCTGCTGAAACAGGGGATCTGTTTGGAGACTGAGTGTCAGATCGTCGGCCAGTGTTAACATGAGTCCGAAGCGTCCATCCACCAACACCATGAACGTTATCATCCCAGCAGCAACCAGAGGAACTGATAGAGATGTTTAATAAAATGCATGTGCATTTCGTTAATACGTCGTTTATTTTTATCTGTTTAAATACATGAGAATCACTTTATGCGTTAACTATAGAACTTAACATGACTTAATCGTTTAACATACACACATTTTTCAGATCATTAGTATGTGCATTTTGGGATTGTATTTATTTATTTGCATCTATTATGTTCCTTTTGTGATTACAATGTAAGATTATTATCAATAACTTAAGGCAGTTCTATAGTTCTGTTATATAAAAACAGCATCAGAATTACCTCAGAATGAATGGACCATTACTAGTGACATTGGTGGCCATGTGAACCTCTGACTGGCACCACAGATTTTCAGCTGTGCTGTCTGTCACCACAGGTTCGGTGTTAGTGAGGATGCCACACGATCCACTCTCACAGATCCAGTCAACCTGAGAACCACAGGGACCCCTACTGGACTCTCTGTAGTAAAAGTGCATCTGCCAAAAACACATAGAGGAGATCGGGGCTAGTTGTCAGATGTTTTACATAAATTACATGACATGTTTTATATGATTTTTTTTTATCAAGAAAGCTTTATTTTTGTTAAGACCTGGCAAATAAATGAATAAATAAAAACTTAATAATGTGTTAAATTTAAAGTATAAAATTTCTACTGAAAATAAATGAATGCTTAGATATTAAAAAAATATAAAGAACTGATAAAAATGGCAAAAGCACACAACAAAAGTACTATTAAAGTTTAAAAAAATTGTAAAACTGAAAATACAAAAATAAAAGCAAATTTAAAATATTAATAAATACTAAAATATATAAATAATAATAATAATAAAATATTATTGCTTTGCTGAGAGAAGCTGAGAAACTTCAGGAAACTCCTATTAACATTCTAAATTTAGACTGCTTTATTTTACATACTTTGTATGACAATAACACACAGAAATAAACAAGTGATATTCAGTTCTAAAATTTGATTTACCTCCACTGATCCATCTGGAAATCTGTTTCCAGGCGTGAACGTCATGGAACCCCCATAGAAACCTACGGCTGGTCCCAGAGCGAGAGCCAAGTAGATCAGTACCAGCACCAGCATTGTGCCGTGTGTCATTGTGTCTGACGAGATCGCATAGAGAGCAATGCCATATATTGAGAGATGGGTGGATACTTTCTGTTTCCAAGTTATTGTTTGAGTTGTTCTACCAGCTGAAGACGAGCATGTGATTAATGACAGGAATCAGCTTCCTTGAAAAGCAACATACATATGGATTATTTTTATCTGGTTACTGTATTAGTATTGATTTCCTATTGTGGGAACATTATACAGTCTTATCTATGTCTAATGTGTTCAAATTTGAAAAAAAACAAAAAATCTGTATTTTTTTTAAATTAATTAATGCTTTGAATTATTTTTCTTACTGTAGAACAAGATTAATATACAGTTTAGAAATTATTTTTTGCAGTCTGCATTCCAATCAAGAGGAAATAAACATTCCTCAAACATGATACCAGATATTACAGAGGATTTTCAGATGATATTTCAGATCGAGAATCCCTACCATCTGATAAAACTGAAAATTAGGCCATCGTTTACTCACCGTTATGACATTCTAAACTGATATACTTTCTTTTTTGCATGTAATACAAAAGATGTTAAACAGAATGACAGTCTTAATCGCCTTCATGTGTGAACTTTCCATAATAATAAACAGACACTGAAGCAGTCAGACCCTAACATTCCCCAAAATCTCTTTTTGTGATCAAAGGAAGAAAGAAGACGTCATGTTTGTAAAAACACTTTTAGATATTC
Organism: Tor tambroides; assembly: GCA_021397915.2. Classification (NCBI taxonomy): domain Eukaryota; kingdom Metazoa; phylum Chordata; class Actinopteri; order Cypriniformes; family Cyprinidae; genus Tor; species Tor tambroides. The sequence continues at coordinate 369 of JAFVLL020018236.1, read as the reverse complement.
CTTTCCTTTAGGGCAGGTTGCAACCCTTGAGCAACAAGTGGTTAATTATAGTGAAGGGGAATGCTTCTGTCCACCTCACAAACCAGCGCTCATTAATGCTCAATATGGTGATTGTGTTAGGTTACCTTTGAATTAACAAGAGCCAATTGCCTTTTAATAGACTTGTTTACTCACAGAAACAGTAGCTTTGGATACCTTTCATCACATTTCATATGAAAGAGCTGAACTTGAGAGGAAAAGAGTGTAAGAGAATTTAACAAAAAGCTAGAGATTTTTTATTTCAAAATGATTAATAAGAAACAGTTGAAGTGAACAAAAGGGTTTTGTGTAATGCAGAACATCCCCAGCAAATTTGCCTCTTGCTGCGCT
>JAFVLL020018233.1:0-10469 GCA_021397915.2 Tor tambroides | reverse complement strand
GGTTACATGATTTCCCCCCCCCCCCCCATATAGTCTTGGGGTCAAAAAATCCCAAAACAATGCTAAATGCAAATGATAAAATGAAACTAATAAACTAATTGTGAGCAAATTTAGATGCCACTTTACTAAACTGGTTAAATTGCGCAGTCAAAGGGACACACACAAGGTTTCTGTAGATTAAATGTTGTAAAATGTACATAATATAGCCTTTATTTACTGTGTTGGGTCATAACTTTTTCTAATGCAAATGGGTCCCAAATCAAAACCAGCTGAGAAGAGTTTATACTCAACATTTCAGATAGCTCAGAACACACACATTAGTGCAAGCTTTCAAAAGAACAATGTGTACACATACACACTCTGGCGAACACAAATACAAACACGCAGTGCACCCAAACCCTCCGGCAACCGTGCGATTGCTGTCTGTGGAACATTTCAAAGCATCAAACATCAAACCTGACTGAGCCTGAGAGAGGAGCCCTTTAGCTGGCTGCTATTAAATATTGATGGACTAAAGATATGTAGATTGTTTATTGACTGGCTTCAGAGGGAAATGAAGGAAGGGTGCGTCTGTCTGGCCTGTGCCATTTCTGCCATAATCGCCTTGTCTGATTTTGGAATTCTATTTGAATGTGCAGTGCTAAGGCTTTGTGTCACCAGTGGTTGTAATTACTAGACATAAACAAGCAATTAAAGGAATAATGAACTAAATATGCTGCCGAGCTTAAATGGTGTTTGGATTTAATGGGTTGGCATTGAGGAGAATAACCCCACGGAGTGCTACACAAGTGCTCGGTTAATACCCGCTAATAGCTTCAATTATTGCCAATTATTGCTTATTCAGGATAAACAAAGGATGACATTTTCGTCACTTGACACGGCAATGACATTTTCCAGGTGGTGTTCTGCATCAAGACTAAAGAAAAATAAAGCAGAACTTCCTTTACGAGGTAAGAGGAGATGACTTTGGTGCTGTGTGATTTGCGCAATGCGATTTACATGGCTCTTAAAGAATCTGACCATTATGGTCTAAAACTGTAAAGCTGAAGAAAGATGGCTAATTGCTGTTTGTATTCTGCTTTGGGATTCTAGTGTTCTTTACACTAGCACATATTTGGCCACTTGATCCATTCTATTTAAAAGTACTATTTAAGTGCTGCTAATGCTATCAGAAATAGAATGAGGTAATTATAATAATTATGCTATAACAAGCCGACCACCTGTGCATGCACAAAAGAGACTTTAGGGTTCAAGCAGGCCAAAAGAGCAGTCAGAAATACACTTGGGGCAGCAGAGAGTCAAACAGAGCCAAAACGGTGGAAAAATTATCTGTGGTAAACAACAAGTGGATAAGTCTTATTTGGATAGTCTCCTAAAGAAGCTTTGGGGATTTAGTTCTAATGTTTCATGATCGCTTCAACCTCATTTTAATACTAATCGACACTAATCACACTGTAATTTTAATCTGAAAGTTTTTTCCTCTAGGTTTCTAATATGATAACCATACAGACTAATGCTGAATTCTACAGTATGTCACTGGCTCTGTATCAAAACACTTGAGAGCTGCCTATATTTAACATTTTTAGTCATCATATACACACATAAAGGCTGTTTTAAACTGCAGGGAGCCAGATTATGTTGTCTTATATTATGCTTCATTCCCACAGCATTTTTTGTAAATTTGTTTAAGGAATTTGCTAATTCAGTATGCTAATTCAAGACATGGACAACTATAATGTATTCAACACTAAAATGGGTATCAATAGTACTTCTATGTAATCAAAAATAAGGGCAAATCACTAATATGTGTGTGTGCTATTGTCAGGGTTTGCTATGGAGAGGCGTGAGGAACGAGGAGACGAGGAGTAAACTCAAACAGCAGTCTTTTAATCAACATCCAAGTTGGAACACATATGTAGCACAACATAAACTTTCAACACCGGACAAGGACTGCTTGGCAGACAACTCTTTAAATACAGAATTTAACGAGGGAACAGATAAGACACAACTGAATCAAATGAACAATCACACATGGGGAAACTGGGTCACGGGGAGCATGTGGGGAGAAAAAAAAAACACACACAAAATGTCCAGATCCGTGACATATCGACCCCCTCCCGGAAGGCGCATCCTCACACCGAAGAAACAACAGAAGGAGGGACGGGTGAGAACTTGGGAGGAGGCTCAGAAGGGGGAACGGACACCCGGGAGGAGGATGACAAAAGGTGCGTTCGACTTGAAGCACGGCTACACACGGCGATCAACGAGAGTAGCCGCTTGCAGTCAGGGGCGGAGTTGAAAACGGAGCCGTCAAGCCGGACACTTTCTGCTCCCGTTAGTGACGCTCACGCGGTGTTTGCATACATCACAGATGAAGGGAATAAAATCCAATATTTGTCAAATACACAGACGTTTCAGAAACGTTTTCATGAGCAACAGAAACACTTTTTATATACTGCTTAATACAGCGCCATCTGCTCAAGAATAAAGTTCAATGTAAACTATTTAAATACTAATAAAGTGGGGGTATATATGCTTTCATCAGTGTTTTATGATAAATGTGACTCAATATAACATCGCGACTACAGTAAAAAAGCTTTTACTGTTCTAAAAACAGATTTATGCGCAGTATTGGATTTGAAGATGTTAGAAACATGTCATTGTTGTCATGTGGTGAATTTGGCCAATCGTGAAACAGCTGTAGCTCTCCACACGCGCTCCCGCAGTCGCCTGGAGAACCATGCCGGCTGGAGTGAGCCGGGCGTTCCCGGGAACGCCCGGGTACTTTGATGCCACACGTGACAGTGACGTGGCGTAGGCGCCGGTTCAAGTCGGACTAAATTTCTAACCAGCATGCACTGCTTCAAGTCAGCCGCCGATCGGTCTGCTAAGTGCTGCATGAAGTCAAACGCACCTATTCAGAGTCCTGGGTGGAGACGACGGAGGGAGGAGCCAAGGAGGAAACAGGAGGAGCCAGGGCAGATCAGACGGAGGGAGGAGCCAGGGAGGAATCAGAAGGGACTTGTAGCAGCTGGTGCCAGGTGGGACCCATTACACAGCTATAATGGCGATCCACAATGGAGCCGACAGAGGGAGGAGCCATGGTGGAGGAAGGGCTGATGACTCCAGGGGGCTGACCAACGGCGGTGGAGCAGGTGGCGGAAGAGCCCGAGAGCCGATGGGTCAGGGCAACAGGGAGTATTCCAGAGGACCAAGGCAGAGCAGATGGCGCTGGCGACCGAGGCGGAGGCGGAGATCCAGAAGGCCGCAGTGGAGCCGGAGCGACAGAGGACCAAGGTGGAGCCAAAGGAAAGGAGGAGCCTGACGGAGCCGGAGGGATGAGGCGCAGCCGGAGGAGTGGAGTCCCGAGGCGAAGGATGGTCGACGACAGACCAAGGCGGAGCCGGAGGGATGAGGGAGCCCAGTGGAGCCAGTGGACAGATGGGCCACGGCAGAGAGGAGGGAGCTAGGAGCCATGGTGGAGCCACTGGGTCGAGGGGCCGAGGTGGAGTCCGGGGCTTAGAGGCTGGAGGCGGAGGCAAAGGATTATCCAGCCACGGTGATGATGGAGGATGGCAGACCACGGGGCTCACACCGTACTGATGGTGGGCTGAGGGTGAGCAAAGGGGCTGCCAGAGGACAGCGGTGGAGGAGGCAGTAGCGGGAGGGTGGGTGGGCATCTTTGAGCCTCCGGGCTTTCAGGGCTGGTGTGCGCTGCCCACACACATCAAATTGCCACTCCCAGCATAGGGAGTGCAACTGACAGGGGAACGACAGGGCTGCACTCGGGAACAGAGTGCTTCTCTGAGCAGGACGTGGAAACAGGAGTCCTCTCTGGGCTAAACTCAGGAACGGGAGCCCTCTCTGGGCTTAACGTGGGAACTGGAGCCCTCTCTGGGCAGGACATGGAAACAGGAGTGACAGAGGGCTCCAACAAAGGAGGGAGGAGAGGGGGTAGGTCAGTATACAAGTCAATAAGGTCTCCCTCCAGGTTCCATTCACCCAGATCCATTCTCAGCTCACCCTCAGCCACGGCGCAGTGGGCGGAGCTCCTCTCCACGCTCTCGCAGTCCACGGCTCTTTCCCTCGTGGCGGGCATTGTAGTCAGCTCACGCACCTGGTCTGACGTCACTTGTAGCATCGGCTCTGCGGCGATCCTCAGCTCTGTCTCTCCGTGCGGCGATGGCTCGTCGGTCGCGGCGGACTTGGGCTCTCCATCGGTGGGCTCAGGCTTGCGCTCCCGCGCAGCGGGGAGATGGTGGGCTGGGCTCTGGGTCCGGAGTGGATCTGGCGAGATCATCATAGGGAGAGACGGTGAGAGGTGATTCATTTCTCGTCAGAATCCACTCCACAAAGGCAATGAAATCCGCTCGAGGACCATCTTCAGACGACGGTGCTCTGCACGCAGGGCTTAGGCTGGCATCGAAGAACATGCAGAGCGCGTCGTCCGGTTAGCTGGTAATATTCGCGAGGGCCAGGAACAGTCTGGTATGGTCCTTGAGCGATCTTTCCCCCTGCTCCAGCAGGAGGAGGAGGTGGTATTCCGGGTGGGATAAGGGGTCCATGGGGAAGAAACGGAAAACAAAACACTGAACGAACAACGAGACATGCAGTAAACTATTTTCGGTCCGGTGTTCTGTCAGTGTTTGCTACGGAGAGGCACGAGGAACGAGGAGATGAGGAGACCAGGAGATGAGGAGTAAACTCAAACAGCAGTCTTTTAATCATCATCCAATTTGGAACACAAAGCAGGCAGGAACACACATGTAGCACAACGTAGACTTTCAACACCGGACAAGGAAACACTTAGCAGACAACTCTTTAAATACAGAACTTAACGAGGGAACAGACAAGACACACCTGAATCAAATGAACAATCACACATGGGGAAACTGGGTCACGGGGAGCACGTGGGGAGAAAAACACATACAATACGTCCAGATCCGTGACAGCTATGGATTTTGTGTTTACTACAGTATAATACTGTTAGCTTAGCAACATTCTAACATCAGTCTCTGCTGGCTTCAACACTTTTTGTAGGTTTAAATATGTAGACATTGGCAGTTTCTCAGTGTGTTCTTAAGAGATCTTGTTTCCTTGTGTTCTTGTACTACTTCATAATCAGTCGTCGATGTTAAATTCCATTACTCAAGAACACAACTACAGAAAATGCATAAAAGTGCCTGGATGTGTTCTTGATATTAAGGATGCATCGAATACAGGCTTGAGAGATCCAAACCGTTAGAAATCCCAGAAGATGCTGTAGGGCGGACAACCTGTAAGCTTTAAACTACTTGTTCTCCACAAGTCTGTTCTTTACGTTTTTGGAATTGAGAAGCAAGCCTTGGAAACTAAGCATTAGCAATGTGCATCTGACATTTTGGAAGGTTCATGATCTGCCCATAAACATTTGACAGTGAAATGGCAGATAACTGGCAGCAATAACTGAGTCACTGAGTTTGATCATGGATGTAAGAGAATTAGGCATATTATATATGATATAAGTTCAAAATTGAACATATATTGGTGAAACAGCCTTGTAAATAATATCCATACAGCCATACAGCCTAATTTAATTTAGTTGCTAATCAAAGTGTTGTGACTAGATATCATAAAAGTAAGAGGTTTATTTCTGGTTCTTTCTGGTCCCCAAATCTGATTGGCTGAGAGGAGTGTGTTATTCTAGTGATAACAGAACTCTAACTGTTTCACCGTTTGTATCACTCCGCTTGCAGTATTTCTCACAGTGAGTGTCATGGCGGACATCCAAATCCACTATAATTGTATATATAATACCGTTTTTGAGTCACAGAATGTAGTTTAAAGAGTTTTTTTAGGTGAGAATGTACTTGTTTAGACTCCAAATATGTGGTTTGTTAATAAAGATAATAATTTGAATATATTCATATATATATGTATATATATATATATATATGATCCTGGAGCACAAAACCTGTCATAAGTAGCACAGGTATATTTGTAGCAACAGCCAACAATTGTATTGTATGGGTACATTGTATGGGTCAAAATGATTGATTTTTCTTTTATGACAAAAATCATTATGATATTAAGTAAAGATCATGTTCCATGAGGACATTTTGTAAATTTCCTACTATAAATATATCAAAACTTAATTTTTGATTTGTAATATGCATTGCTAAGGACTTCATTTGGACAACTTTAAAGGCCGATTTTCTCAATATTTAAATTTTTTTGCACCCTCAGATTCCAGATTTTCAAATAGTCTTATCTTGGCCAAATATTGTCCTAACAATCCAAGCTTATTTATTCAGCTTTCAGATGATGTATAAATCTCAATTACAAAAAATGACCCTTATGACTGGTTTTGTGGTCCATGGTCACACATATATAATATAGCATAATGGGTATACTATAGTATAATGGGCAGTTGTGGCCTAATGGTTAGAGAGTCAGACTCGTAACCCAAAGTTTGCGAGTTTGAGTCTCAGGTCCACCAGGAATTGTAGGTGGGGGGAGTGAATGTACAGCGCTCTCTTCCACCTTCAATACCACGACTGAGGTGCCCTTGAGCAAGGCACTGAACGCCCAACTGCTCCCCGGGTGCTGCAGCATAAATGGCTGCACACTGCTCCGGGTGTGTGTGTTCACTGCTGTGTGTGTGCACTTAAGATGGGTTAAATGCAGAGAACAAATTCTGAGTATGGGTAACCATACTTGGCCACATGTCACGTCACTTTTTTTTCACTTTTCATATCCGTTTTTTCATGGTCATATATTAGAATGGCTTTCACTCTATTTTTGATCAAATAAACACACTCTTTGTAAGCATGTAAATAATAATAATAATAAAAAAACTTTCAAAAACAGTTTTAAAAAGCTTTATATTTTTTAACACTAATGTACATATAAATGTATAATCATCTAATATCTAATAACTTGATATTGTATTAAAAAGATATAATAAGTACAATGCAGTATTTATATTATAGATTTAATCAGTTACAAAATGACTGGTTCCCACAAAAAAATGCACTGAGACATCATCTCCACTGACTCCATTCAAACCTTTCCAAGATGGTGGCGCTGTTGGAAGGCAAACTCAGAAGAATCTGTGTATTAATATCTACAGTGTAGCACATGTAAGTCCATGCCAATGTAGAGTGTATCAGTTCAGTCACTTATGAGGTTATATTTCGAATAGGGAGATTGTATAGTTAGCAAGGCAGCTCACTATAGGATTTTGGTACAAAGCCACTCTTTACAATAAAAATGAATCTATTACTCAGGAATATGATAATAATGTGACTATCCAGACATGGATAACACATTCCATGACTGTGACTGTGGGTGGCCAGTACACCGGCTGCCACTGTGCTTCATCATACACTGACCACAGCACCCAGCTCTGTGCCAGGCCCCTGTTGGCACAGACAGTGTGGCGGTGTATCAGCTTGCTCATCTCCTCTGCTAGTGATGACGCCGTGGCACAGATAGCCATCACAGATGCTGTCATGCCGCGCAGGACCACGGAGAGTTAATCCCTTTAAGAGCCTTGTCAGCCAATACGCTGCATGATACATTATGTCAGGCTTTCTCCAACAGAAATTTCTTTGAATAGTAAATGTGAAGACACTACATGAAGATGCAGGTATGCGATAAGCTAAAAACAAAAAAGAAGGAAAACGTCTTTTTTTCTCATTCAGTATAACTATAGCCTACTGTACAACAACAACAAAAATAATATAATTATTTTTAATTTAATTTGTATTATTTAGTTACTGTTTCATTTGTTTACTTTCATAATTTAAATAATAATAAAATCAAAATATTATTTCCCCTCTTTAAAATAATAATAATTTTAAAAATCATTTTAAATCTGAGATGTGATAAGAATTTTAACAACCCTTTATACTAATATAATGTAATTAATGCTGTCACCAATTAATCGCGATGAATGAAAAAGTTTTGTTTACATAATATATGAGTGTGTACTGTGTATATTTATTATGTATGTATAAATACAAACACATGTATGTATATATTTAAGAAAAATATGTTATGTTTATATATTAAATATATTTATATATAATATAAAATATAAGAATAAAAATATATAAATGTATATACGTGTAACTATTTTCAAAATATATACTGTATGTGTTTGTATTTATATATACATAATAAATATACACAGTACGCACACATAATATTATATAAACAAAAACTTTTATTTTGGATGCGATTAATCGCGATTAATCGTTTGACTGCACTAAATGTAATATAATAATTTTTAATAAAATTAAGAGAAATTTTAAAAAATGTACCGCTCGTCAACAGTAAATGTAAAACTATAACAATCCTACTAATGTTAATACTGAATGGCCCACCCGCCACCATGCATGAGAAATGAGGGTGAAGACAGGCAGGTCAGTATGGTTAGTTTGGCCCCTGGAGAGCCCGTGTTCCAAACCACACATACATAGTATATGAATAATAATATAAGTACATACATGTCCTTCCTGTGTCTGTCAAGGCAATGCCTTACCTGTCAATCACACAGATGTTTTCATGTTAGCAAGGTTTGAAGGCCTCCCACTCCCTGCACTGACATCGGCAATTGTGGTAAACAGATGATTATCAATGTACATGGTGGAGAATCTGAAAAAAAAAAATCACGTCTGATTCATAATTGATTAGAGAAAATATGATGCGCATAAATTATTTGGTGACCTTATAAAATGCTAACATCACACCATAATGCAGTATGATGAAACTCGAACTTCAAGGTGAAATTGCTTCAGTGAGAGACTATAAAGATTTGATTTAAGAAAGAAGCAGTCTTACCTTGGAATATATATATATATATATATAGTCAATGGCAATGCAAGAAGCTCCAGAAGTCAACACAACACATTCGTGTCCAATTTGAACACGCAAAATCTGCATTGGGAACTTTTTCGCTCTCCTACTGAAATGACTGGATTTTGTTTGTGAAATTTCACTGAGGAACAGTAAATGTGACTATGACCGATGTCTTGGCTACAAAAAAAAAAAAAAAAGCTATCGAGTTCACTGAAAGCATGTCGACCTTTTGTGACAACATACCCCAATAGTGGACACACCATAAGTTGTCACATTTTAAACTTGGTGTTCAAAACCAGCAAAGAAAACCACAGGTGGAGAAAACAAACTGTCTTCCAGATATCACAGATCCACCTGGTGCCGTTATATCACTGTTTTCACATCAGCAAACCAACACTGAAATGTCATACAGCTTGAAGCATCGACATTTTGCGAGTTAGATTAGATATAATGGAAAACCAAAGCAACAGGCATGTGCATCTGTATCAGTGCAGCAGTATATCAGCTACACACACCGCATTTAATCTCTTAAAATGAGGGCTGGGCAGATTGACAGGTTTGCTGAGTTAGCTGTTATCCCCCCTCCATCCCCCACCAGCGCACACATATAATCATGATCCAGACAAAGAAACTCATCGCTACTGTGTGTAAATCAATAGCATCGCACACATACTAACACACAAGCTCACACTTACACAGGGACACAAAAAGCACCACACTTCTCCAATACTCTTATCAATAAATCCATACAGTCTTTGTAGGAAATCTAGCAGACACACACACACACACACACACACACACACACTCTAGAGCTAAAAAAAAAGACCAGCAGACTCATCCAAACAAATTCACATATGTGCAGTACTGGTGAGCACAGCTTACGGGCTACATCATTCAGAGTCGAGCGTGTCGAGCCCTGAGGCTCTGTGTCAGTGAGAGCCACTCTGCAGTGTAACTGTCACTGTTCATTCCTGCAGCAACACAAAACTTTACACAAAAAGAAATAAAAGACGAATATGATTATAGTATAGTTGTTGTCATTGGGTGTGTCTGGTAAAGGAATATTTCATGTAAAACATTTGCACATATTTTTTTTCTTAATACAAAGAAGTTTGAAGTTAAAATTGACAAGAAAAAAACAAACAAATGATAATAATAATAATAATAATAATAATAATAATAGTAATGATAATAATAATAAGTATAATAAATAAATAAATGAATGAATGAATAAATTAATAAATAGACTTATAAGGTACTGTATATACATAATTTCAAGTTTTATGAAGTCATGTGATGATGACCAGAAAAACAACAACAACAGTATAATGTAATATAATATAATATAATATAATATAATATTATATTATATTATATTATATTATATTATATTATATTATATAATACTCCAGTCTTCTGTCGCATGATTCTTCAGAAATAATTCTAAGATGCTGATTTGGTGCTCAAGAAACATTTATTAATATTAATGAAATTGAAATTTGAAAATTGAAATTGAAATTGTGATGCTTAATTAGGGGCCAAGCACCGAAGGTGCGTAGGCACCTATTGTGTTTGTTAGTGTTATTATTAGGGGCCAAGCACCGAAGGTGCAAGGCACCTATTGT